>JANAVB010019600.1:11571244-11756222 GCA_029216955.1 Iris pallida
CAACAACAAACGGTTCTTCCTTCTTCGTCCTCAGGTCGATCACCAGTGGTTCCTCTTTATTTGCCCTGAGATCAATTACTAGAGGCTCCTCTGTCTTGATGTTAGCTTTACTCTTGTGTAAGTCAACAACAAAAGGTGTACCACCCCCGACTGAATCTCCTGTGAAGTCTTAGCAGGTTCTTTCCACATAGGACTCTTCAAGTATATTGCCAAGGGCTCTTCAACCGGCTCCTTCCATACAAGACCATTCAAGTATATAGCTAAAGGTTCTTCTGTCATTTGATCAGTAGATGCTTCTACTTCGTCCCTAGTTTCTACTTCTTTGTCCATAACTAGATGCGATGGTTCATCGTTAGAGGGTATCTGATTCAGAGGTTTATACAGCCCTACATCAGAGAAGTAGACCTCGACCCCCTTAAAAGGATCGATGTCTGAATATTTTGTATACACTACTCCTTCTTCGTTTACATATTTGAAGCACTGATGAAGAGTAGATGGTACTAGAAGGTCGTCATGTATCCATGGCCATCCTTACAAAATATTGTAAGAGACATTGGCGTCAATCACATAACATGTGACTTCAGTCAGGAGATTTCCAATCTTACACTTGAGACGAATTTTTCCCAGAGGATGACTTCGTCCAGCATTGGAGCCAGTAGTGGTAGTGGAAGTAGGTGACAACTTATGCATTGGGATTCCCAACACATGAAGCAGACTTCGGAGAATCACACTAACAGATGAACCTGGATCAATTTGAATGCGATCCACCTTATAAGCTACGACATACCCCCTATAGTATAAGGGTCTATCATGGCAATTGTTCTTCAAAAACATGTCCCCTTGAGTAAAGGTGATATTGGAAACCTTCTTTGATGCACTATAACAATGAGGGCAAGTCACTGGGTCATCATCAGGTTCTGCTATCTGACATGAGTCTGCATGCTGCAATGCCTCACTTAGTGCCTCCCATGTATCCTTGGAGAGACAAAGTAACTCGAACATGGATAGTCGAGCTGGGGTATTGGTAAGCTGTGCAAATATATCAAAATTATAAGGCTTGTCAAGTTCGAGGAGAGTAGACTTTTTCAAGGACTTGTCGAACCTCACCTCTTTATGTTTTCCTTTTTCTCATGAGGTCTACTTTGGTGGTCCTGATTCTGATGAAGCCGAAATGGCAGGTGGACTAGGAGCGTGAGCTACATTAAAAGGATTATCTTTTTGGTCTTGATTGGAGGCACGTAAGTATGCTTTTCCAGATCTGTTTTCCCCGACTAAAGCTTCGATGAACATATGCCTGTTTGCCATGAAATATAAAAGAACAGAACAATTATCGGAGGATCGGACTTTTACTTCACGTTACAAACTCGCTTGTACAAAGAAAGCCTAGGGACGAAAACCTAGGTACAGCAGTCTAAGTACAATTGTTTATTTTAGATTCTGGGGGGTGACGATAGAGGCTCGGGAAGGCGACGGCAGCCCTGCCTTACTCCTTGGACGATCGGTATGCAGCCTTGGCTCCTGTGAAGAGATGGTTGGCGTTGATGAAGAAATGCTCTTCTTGCTCTCCCTCTATTACTCTTCTGGCTTCTCTCTCTCTGTGTGTATTTTCTCTCTGATTATTGGGGGAGTCTCTCTGTTTATCTCGCAAGGGAATGGCACCTTGCTTATTTATAGGAGTGGGGGCATCATTAGGGTTTGGATGATTACCCATTCTCAAAGTGGCGGCAGCCTGAGGTTTAATCAATCTGGACAATTAGTCTTAGGCATGAAGAATCTGGGCCATAAATGTGGATAGTATTGAATCCTGTGAATGATTAATGCTGATTGCTTTAAATCTTCATGATTGGTTGTGTCAAGCTTGGATCTCTCACCACGTGTCCCATTGGCTTGATCACGAGTGATATGCCCTGATCTCATTAATTGTGAGGATAACATTAAATATGGTTATTGAGATCGGGTAAATCTCTGATTGATTTAAAACCATGCATCCCATAATCACCCTGCTACCAGCTGTCAAGTCATGGGGGCAATTGAATCTCTGCCACGTGTCTTAATGGTGGACCCTGCCAGAGCCGCATGATATCCATGAACCGTATGAGACAGCGTCTTAGTGAGCCGCATAGGTATAGCACTTGCGAGCCGCATGGGATGGCTTCTTGGTGAGCCGCAGAAAGATGATTCCTGCCAGCCGCATGAAGCTGTTCTTCAATTGAGCCGTATGGGAGTAGCCACGTGGCAATCTTGGATCGTGTCAGAGATTTTCTCATGTTCCCGAAGAGCCTGTCATTACGACAGGACCATCATGGCATTTTATGCCAAAGCCGTCAGCTGTCAAATCACGACAGAGCATTAAATAAGGCCATTACTTGATGGCCATCTGTGTGAAGGGATCCCATGGGGACACGTGGTGTTGATCGAGCCGCATATCTCTGTTGGTCGTTTGTGAGCCGCATATACTTCCGAGCCGCATGGGGCTGGAAGACTCTTTGAACCGTATGGGACTGTCCCTATGTAAGCCGTATAGATTCTCCTGCTTCGAGCCGCGTGAGACTGGGAGTCTCTCCAAACCGCATGGGGCTGCCCCTGTATGAGCCGCATGGAGTTCTCCTGTTCCGAGCCGTATGAGACTGAGAGTCTCTCCGAACCGCATGGGGCTGCCCCTGTATGAGCCGCATGGAGTTCTCCTGTTCCGAGCCGCATAGAGCATCATTCTGATATTTTTCATGCTTCTACAGGACCCCCTTCAAAGTTTTCAATTTGTAAAATTGAAATACTTTGAATAAGAAGCATGGCCTTTGCTAACCGCATAGATGGTTCAGCCGCATAGATTTATCTGGCCGCATGAACTGTAAGGCCGCATAGACTTTTTGCCACGTGTCCCAACCATGTGTGCAAATCTTCTGCATTAAATGCCCTTGATTCATTTTTTTGAATTAACGCCGCCTTTTGAGGGAGGATCCCAAGGGTCAGTTTTGCTTTGACCGAAGCGTTTTGCCTTTATTCTTTTAGGCGGCGTGCGGATCGAGGCGTTTGTTGATTTACGCACCTCCTTCGCCTATAAATAGGAGTAATTTATTCTTTGAGGGTTTCTTTACCTTCTTTCTTTGCTTGAACTCCTTGTTGCCGACTTCCTTTTCGTCTTCTCCCATCAACGCTCGGTAATGGCTCCCAAGAAGACTACCGCTGCTACGGGCAAGAAGGCCGCGTCGTCGTCTGTGGCAGCGAAGGGCAAGAAGGTCGCGTCTTTATCGACTACGGCGACGAACGTGGCGGCTCCTCCGCCGACTGTCGTACCTATTTTTTACCCCGACGTTCATCCGCCTATTGCTGGTAGGAACATCAACATGAACTGTCATGGCTACGCCGCATATCTTATGTGCAAGCCTGTATTTCCAAGTGTGCTGCGTGTCTGACTCATGTTCGAACCGCATGGGATATGACCCAGGCCTGAGCCGCATAAAAGTTGTTGTTTTTTTTTCGTCTTTTTGTTTTGATTCTGTAAAGGATGTGATCCTAAATGATGTAGCACTTTAAGTTTTGAATGAATGGGCATGTTTCAACTCATCTTCTCTTTCTTGTACTTGTGGTGTTTGTGGAATTGGACTTGCTGGGGAATTATTTGTGGACTCGTCACCCTGGGCGTACCTTGGTTTTAGGAACGAGTAACAAGTTTTGGAGATGAATACCTAGAACAACTTCGCGATAAGACAGCTATAGAAGTTTTTGGGTATTCAGGAGAATGCCAAGGAGCAGCTGGGCTCTCAGGCATGATAGGGAAGGGATGGGCGTGTACTGGAGATCTGGTACAGCATCTGTGGTCGACTGAGGACATTTGTGGTCAACAGAGGACGTTTATGGTCAACAGAGGACGTTTGTGGTCAACAGAGGACATTTGTGGTCAACAGAGGACTTTTGTGGTCAATATAGGACGTTTGTGGTCAACAGAGGACATTTGTGGTCAACAGAGGACATTTGTGGTCAACAGAGGATATTTGTGGACCTATTATCCTTGTCGTACTCCGGTTGTGGGTACAGATAATAGGTTGAAAGGGAACCGACATACTTACTCAGAGGTAATGGGGACATGGCAAGCATGAAGGTTTCTTCTACGGATCCTTCCGACTTAGAGGTAATGAGGACATGGCAGGAGTGGGCTCAATGAAGAGGGGGTACATAGAACGACTCAGAGGTAGGAGAACGTGGAAGTTCTATGCGAGGGGGCGGTTTGTTTTTTGTGGAAGTGAAAATAACTCAGAGGTAATGAGGACATGGCCGTTTCGAAAATTTATGGATCGATTACCCTTTTTGTGCACTGGGAGTGCGGGTAGTGGATCATGAGGGAGGATCTCTTCCAGGAAGAAAGTTCAGAGGTATAATCATACGTGACTTACTATCTGAAAGAGTGACCGGAATATGAGTTCAGAGGCACCAGCGGGTACATAACTCGGTAATTTAGAATATTGAGAAAGTGTGAGTTCAGCGGCACCAGCGGGTACATGACTCGATAATCTGAAGGGAATATGGAGGTGGTTCAGCGGCACCAGCCGGTACATAACTCGATAATCTGAAATGTTGTTGATGTGAGTTCAGCGGTACCAGCGGGTACATGACTCGATGATCTGGAGAGAATGTCGTTTAGACATAATATTTCTTCAGGAACTTGCTGTTGACGGACAACATGAGCAAGTCTCCGTTTTGTTTTGCGAGGCGGTAAGCACCGTTGGAGAATACTGCCTCAATGATAAATGGGCCTTCCCACTTTGGCTGGAATTTGCCGGCGGTCTTGTGAGTCATGACCATCGGCCTCCGGACTGCCAGAACGAGATCGCCCACCTGGAATGTTCTGATTTTGACCTTCTTGTTGAAGGCTCCAGAGATACGTACTTGGTATAGCTCAATTCGCTGCTGAGCCAAGAGGCGCTTTTCATCTAGTGCCTCCAATTCCTGTAGCCGGCGATGGTGATTTTCGTCTGTCGTCAATTGATGTGTGAGGGCAACGCGTAGTGAGGGGATCTGAGTCTCCAATGGGAGGACTGCCTTACTCCCGTGCACCAGAAAGAATGGTGTATTCCCGGTGGCTGTTCGAACTGTGGTGCGATAAGCCCATAAGCATTCGCCAAGCTTCTCGTTCCAGTCGCGTTTGTTGGAGGAGACAAGCTTCTTGAGGAGTTTGATGATTGTTTTGTTAAATGCCTCTGCCAACCCGTTCGCTGCCGGGTTGTACGGTGTCAAAGCGACATTCTGAATACGGTGCTTATCGCAAAACTGATAGAATGCGTGGCTTATAAACTGCGGACCATTATGATGGATGATTCTTCGGGGCAGTCCAAAGCGGTAGATGACGTGATGCTTAAGGAAGCTGATCACGTTTGAAGTCTTAACTTCTGCGAGTGGGACAACTTTCGCCCATTTGGAGAAGTAATCAATGATCGCAAGTATGAAGCGATGTCCTCGGAAGGAAGGTAGGGTGATTGGACCAATGATATCCATTCCCCATGCTTCGAATGGCCAGGACGCCACTGTCGGATGTAGAAACTCGGATAGTTGGTGAATGAAGTCCGTGTGGACTTGGCAGGCTTTGCATTTTCTAGCATAATCTACCGCATCTGCCACCATCGTGGGCCAATAGTAGCCCATTCGTCGAAGGCGGTCTTGTAATTTAGGATCGGGCTGGTGGGCCCCGTAGACGCCATCATGAGCTTCTCGTACGGCTTCTTTGGCTTCTGCGTTTGACAGACACCGAAGCAGTAATCCGTCGTAGGAGCGACGATACAGCATTTTCGTCTCTGTATCGTAGAAGAATCTGAGAGAACGCCGTCTGATGGAAGTGGCTTCCTTTGGGTTCTCGGGCAGGATGTCGTAGACAACGAAGTAGAAGAATGGTTGTCTCCAATCTGGGGCATCATCGATCGTCTGGACAGAATAACTCGCCACGAATTGTACATTGTTCTTGGGACAGACCAGTTCGTGGCCTATCACATCCACTGATTGGCGATCATAGTTCGGAACTGCTAGGAAAGGGGCAAGACCAGCTAAGGCATCAGCTTCGATATTTCGGAGTCTGGGGACATGTTCGATGAAGAACCCCTCAAACGACGAGATGATGTCAATCGCTATTTGATGGTAAGGGATCATATCTTCGTGGCGGACCTCTTATGAGCCCCGGATCTGATTGACGATTAGTTGGGAATCGCCGTATGCTTCAAGGTATTCTACCTCCAGTTCCCTTGCAAGTTGGAGGCCAATGACCAGAGCGTTGTACTCGGCCACATTGTTAGAGCAGGGCTCTATGAGGGAATAAGTGCGGTTGATCACCAATCCGGTAGGGGAGACTAGCACTACACCGACTTCGACGACTATATTGCCTTTAGGTCCGGTCCTCGAAGCACCGTCGAAGAACATTCACCATATAGCCTCGTAAAAGATTGCATGCGAGTCGGCGACCTCATCTAGGATCTCTTCATATATTCTGGAGGACTCCGAGCCTGGGTGGGCTGCTAAGAAGTCTGCCAGGGCTTGACCTTTAACTGCCTTTTGTGGGACGAAGATCATATGATAAAGGGATAGCAATATTGCCCATGTGGCGAGGCGAGAGCTGAGTGCCCCTAGTTTAGTCATGAGGACCCTGAGAGGGTTGACTCGTGAGATCACATGTATCGTTTGTCCGGTGACATAGTGTCGCGTTTTCTGAATGGCGAACGCCAGGGCGAGGCATTCCTTCTCCACAGCGGTGTATCGGTGCTCTGGCCCAATCATCATTCAGCTGAGGTAATATATGGCTTGCTCATGGCCTGCATCATTGTTTTGTGCCAGCAGAGCCCCTAGGGAGTGTTCTATTGCTCGTACATAGAGCAGGAATGGTTTTCCAGGAACCGGGGCCACCAAGACTGGAGGATTTGATAAATATTCTTTGATGCTGTCGAAAGCACGCTGACATTCCTCGTCCCATATGAATGAGACTCCTTTCTTCATGAGGTGCATGAACGGTCGGCATCGCCCGGAGAAGTTAGAAATAAATCTCCTGATGTAAGCTAGCCTCCCTTGGAGGCATCTGAGTTCGCGGAGATTTCTCGGGGGACCCATCTCCATGATTGCTTTCGTCTTCTCAGGGTCTACATGGATACCTCGTGTCGTGATGATGAAGCCCAAGAACTTCCTGCTGGATACACCCAGAAAGGACTTCGTAGGATTCATTTTCAAATTGTGCGCTCGCATTAGGTCGAATACCGTCCTTAGATCCTGCAGATGGTCTTCCTTGCAGCGACTCTTAACGGCTATATCGTCAACATAGCACTCCACTGTCTTACGTAAGTGGTCTCTAAAGATGATGCTCATGGCTCTTTGATATGTGGCACCAGCATTCTTTAAACCGAAAGGCATGACTGTGTAGCAGTATGTGCCAATTCGTGTTCGGAATGATGTATGCTTTTCGTCATCAGGAGACATTTTGATTTGGTTGTACCCCGAGAAGACATCCATGAATGACATACGTTCGAAGCCGCAGGTATTGTCGATCATAATGTCTGTGATAGGAAGGGGGAATTCATCTTTGGGGCACGCCTCGTTCAGATTGCGAAAGTCGATGCAGATTCAAATCTTTCCGTTCTTCTTGAGGACGGGCACTATATTGGCGACCCAATCGGGATGTTGTTCCTTACGAATGAAACTGCTGGCTATCAGTTTGTTGACTTCGGCTTCGATCGCGTCCATGATGTCCGGGCGGAAGCGTTGCTGTTGTTGTTTGACTGGCTTCGCATCCGGCCGAATGTTGAGTTTGTGAAGAGCAACGTCGGGATTTAACCCTGGCATGTCTTCATAGCTCCAGGCGAACACATCAATGTATTCTTTGACAAGTTATAGCAGCGACTCCCGTTCTTCGTCTGCTAGGCTTTTACTGACGAAAATTGGTTTTGGAGAAGATTCGCTGCCGAGGTCAACCTGTATGACTTCATCTTCAGTAGGAGGTTCTCTCAGTTTGAACCATTTTACCCATTGTGCATCCAATTGCTGGGCCTACGGCTATAACTCGAGGATTTTAGGGATGTCTTCGTCTTCTTCATAAGCATCGGCGAATGCCATGTTGACTGATAAGACTTGTCTGAATACATCTCCGATGCTGGTATCTGAGTCAGAAGTTGGTGATCCTGTTGAATGTGAATGCCAGTCACATTCTTCATCTGAACTCTCAGGGGTCGTCGTGGGTGTAATATACCCTAATCCACATCGAGTCTTGCTATAGTAGTCCCGTGGTTTGCCAGCTGGGACTGGTGGCTTCAAAGGTAATCGTCGTCCAGTACCGTAGTTCAAGCCTGGCGTTGTCTCCAGATCATACCCCTATTTCTGCATGAGATATTTGGATTGGAGGCTATAAAGATACAGAGGCAGTCTTCCGGCATCTGATCCAAGGTCGACTTCTTCTATGGTGCAGGGATGCGGGTCGTCCTTCCGGTCGAAGATGATTGGATGGTCCCCTCCCTCGATTATGCGGTAAGCGTCTTCTGCTGGAGTAAGATGGATTGCGATGTGCACATTTGTCACCTGTGTGTGGAGGTGAGTGCCTATACCGTGTTCCATAGCATACATCGTACAGAGCTTATTAAGCTCGTGGTAGTTCAAAGATAGCCCTTTATTGATGAAGTAAGGTATCTTTTCTAGGGGGATTATATCACCTGCGGAGGAAACATCAGTATGGGCAGCCACATACTTGGCTAGCTCTGGTTCCTCTTCGGCTACCCCCTATGTAAATGAAGACTGAGGGGACGACCTGGGTAGCTTGATCGTCAGCGGTTCAGCTGATGGAGCAGAGCGTGGAGTTGTTGGCAGACTAGCGACCTCCAGTTTGGTACTCGATGTGGGACGGGGTGTGGTTGGTTCGCTAGAAGTTCCAGGCCTTGCATCGGGGTGACGACCCTTCTTGGAAAGGCGTATCGTCATTGGCTTGTCGGAGGGATTGAGCTTCTCCGTTTGAGGCTGGCCGGCTCTCGGCAGCCTAATTGTCAGTGGCTCCGTTGTGGGTCTTGGCACTTGGCCAGACCTTGGCAGCCGGATTATCATTTGCTCTTCTTATGCCGAGAGGATGATTGCATCCTTCTACAGAGTGGCAGTAAGGGGTGCGGACCTGCCTGGTTTACGAGCTTGGAGGTGGATCGTCAGAGGCTCTTCTGATCCTGTGGCCGTTTCGGCACCAGCTTGTTCATTTCCTTCATCAAGGTGCCTCTTCGACTTTTCGTATAGGCTGGAGTCCGAGTAGTAAGATTCGACCCCTTTGAAGGGATCGATGTCAGCAAATTTCGTCTTCACGAAGCCGTGTTTGTTGACATATTTGAAGCACTGGTGCAGCGTGGAAGGCACGATCATATAATCGTGTATCCATGGGCGCCCCAAGAGGATGTTGTAAGAAGTATCTGCATCTATGACGTAGCAGGTGACTTCGGATTGGAGGTCGCCAATTTGACACTTCAGACGAATCTTTCCAATAGGGTAGCTCCTGCCCGAATTGAAACCGCTGATGGCGGTGCTTGTAGGTGTCAGGCGATGCATTAGGATGCGGAGATGATGTAGCAGACCCTTCGGAATGATGCCTATGGAAGAGCCAAGATCTATGTGCATTCGATCCACCTTCACGTCGCCGATGTATCCCATGTAGTATAACGGGCGATCGTGTAGGTTGGTTTTGATGAGCATGTCCTGCGGTGTGAAGACGATGTTGGGCATTGCTCCCATGCAGGCACTGCCTTGGAGATCCACGGGTGAGTCCTCCCCGGTGAGGTTGGATTGAGCCAGATAGACATCGATATTTTGGAGTGCTTCGCTTAATGCAATACGAACGTCCTTGGAGAGCCTTAGGAGTTCGTACAGTGACAGCTTGGCTGGTGTGTTAGCCAATTGCGCTAAGATATCAAAGTTGTAGGGCCTCTCTAGCCCTTGGGCTGCCTCTTTTCGGAGGGATTTGTCGAAGCGAGTCTCCCTCGGCCTAGGCTTGTCGGTCGTCGAAGGCTGAGCCGGTTCCGGAGCATCAATTGTAGTGGGTTGATGATTTTCAGCTGGATTGTCAACCACAGGTTGGGATTGCGCTCCGGACCGCGTAACGACGGCTGTAGCTTCCTCGTTATCTGCCGAAATTGTGTGGCAGGTCCTGACTTTTCCATTTTTCTTCTTGTCGGTGGAAGATGGTGTGGGCCGAGTCACTTCTGACACCAAGTCTGGATGGATCCACATGACCTCCCCTCATGATGTGGTGAGGGTTACTAGACCGGCAACCTGATCTCGGGGAGGTAGAAGATTGGTAATCTCTATTGTCGCTAGAGGGACGGGGATCACCCCGTCTTGAGTCTCCGTCGGAAGGAAGCTGCCAAATTGTACGGACACCATATTGGCCGCCACGGTTACCTCTTCGAAATCGATGGCCAGAGCGTTTGAATCGATGAGATTTTGGATGTACCATTTCAGCTGGTAACAATCGTGTGTAGCATGATGGACATAGCGATGATAATGGCAGTACTTTGGATTCTCCATCTCTGCCGGCCGCGGTTCCCGTCTTGGTGGAGGAAGCTGAATTCTGTCCCCTTGTATGAGCATGTCCAAGATGGACTTGACGTGACCGTCTTCGAAGGAGTAAGTGATTTACGGCCATTATTTGTCTGCTGGCTTCGGCTCAAGTTTTTATGCTGTATCGGCCACCATAGCCTGCTTTCCTTTGCTATCCCGATTGTTGGAGAGGCTACCCCCATTATCGTTGTTGGGACGCTTGCCCTTGTTTTCTCCTTTCGAGATGTACAATCCCAGTTGGCGAGCCTTCTTCAATCGTTCTTCGGCGCTTGTGGCGCTGATGATGAACGTCTTCCAATCTTTGAATTGACTTTCGCCCATCCAGAGACTGATCGTTGGAAGCAGTCTCTTTTGGCAAATTTCAATTAAAGAGGAATCTGGATTTTCGGAGGGCAGCTTCATGGCGGTCTGGCAGAACCGCTCAATGTAGTTCCTTGTCAGCTCCTTCTCCCCTTGGATGACGTCCATGAGGGTGGACATAGTGACGTCCTGACCTACCTCGTAGAATCTCTCCAAGAACAAGCGCTTGAAGCCGACGAAGGAGTGGATGCAGTTGTCCAGCAGGTTGCGATACCAGTCGAAGGCGACTCCTTCCAATGCCCCGACGAATAGTCGGGTGAGAATAGCATCATCGTGGGACAGATGGTCCGTGGTGACCTCGAAGTAAGTGATGTACCGACTCGCCGAGGTCTTGCCATCATAGGGATTGATGTTGAATGGTTTATATCTTGGTGGGAAGGGCACATCCCTCCATGCAGCCGGGTATGGTTGCCGTATTCTGAGGTCTTGAGAGTTTTCTCGGGCGTGAAACATGGCTCGGAGCTCTTGGACCTCTCTTCTTACTTTGCGGGCTTCGTCCACGGCGGTGGGGGCCGTTGTTTCCGGAGGATTGTTGCCCGGGTTCGGTGCAGCCGAATTTGAGTTCGCATTGACCGTGGGACCCGCACTTGTTTGGCCAGGCGTCCCTCCTTACAGAGTTGGAAGGGCTGCTTTAATCTCGTATACAGACTTGACCAAAGCAAGTAATATGGCTTCGAGATTGTCGATGCGCTGGCGATCACTAGAACCACCTTGGTTGTTGTCTGTCATGAATACCGTCTTCACATGAGGAGAGATAGACGGAGCGGTGGAGGAAGCGCCCTCCGAATCGTACTCTTGTAGGGAGAAGTCATCGGGTATGTGGGTATGTTCCCTTCTGATTCAGACTCGGAAGGAACAGTACCCCCAGCTTTCGAGTTTGCCTCGTCTTGGGAGTCATGGATGTCCTCGGGGACATCGGCGTCTGTTGTACCTGATGGGAGAGTTGTTTCCCCGGGCTCGTCTCCTTGAAACATCGGATTGTTGTGGATGTTCGGAGGAGTGCTACCCCCAGTTCCCACGACCCCCAGCAATGTGGATGATGAATTTTCCATTGCAGAAGATTTCGTCTTTGAACGGGTGTGTTAGAATATTTCGGTGGAGGACAACCGTTTAGACGACAGTTTCTTAGCTGTAGTGGTTGATATCTTGGGGCTGGAGATGCTTGTCTTCTTCCCTCTCCCCTCGGTGGAAACTTTCTGAGTGGAATTACAGGAGACAACAGGAGGTGCCTCGTCCTCTGAGCTCGGATGCTGTAGTCTTTGGAAGACTGACGGTCGATCTTCCATCACTGCCGCGTTGTTGCAACAGCAGTTGACGATGATTTGGGTGCAGTGACGTCCAAGCGAGGACTCTTTGCACACCGAAGCCCCTTCTCTTTCCTTGCGCTTGTGGAGGATCGCCTCACGCAGGTCACAGGAACCATATTGTCCTTTTGCCACCGGGGGCTGGACTCGAGCGGTTCTATACAACTTCCCATCAGAGGCCCGCGTGATAGTCAACGGGACGCCCCGACAGTCAGAGGTTGGGGCAGCTGACTGGGAATGATGAGCCCGCGCTGTCCTAGACTTCTTCTTTTTAGCACTTTCGGGTGCGTAATAGGAAGAGTCTAAGTTGAATACCACAGAGTCTGGCTTATCATCCAGAGAACCATCAGGGTTAGGACCGTATGAGAGACGATCGAAGACTGATCGAGAAGAGCGTGGAACGGACGCTATGCGGCTAGGATCAGAAACCGTGAAGGCTGTCTGCATGCGGTTATCTTCTGCTGTCGGATGAGTTGTTCTTGTGCGACTGGAAGTCACGACTGTGTAGGCTGGCCGCATGCGGTTGGCAACTGTGGCCGCATGGGTTTTCTACAAGCGATTGACTTCAGTGACCGCATGAGTCTCATCCATGCGGTTGGCAACTGTAGCCGCATAAACTATGCGGCTGACAGATGTGGCCGCATGAGTTTTCTTCATGCGGCTGGCGGATGCAGCCGCATGAGCTTTCTCCCTGCGGCTAATACCCTTATGCGGCTCAAATCGCATAGAGTTTCTCTCTGCCCCTGTAAGTCCAGCATCATAGTGTTTTCTTCTGCCGGACTTGGGGACAGCAGAGTTGTCTACGGTCTGAAGTGGGGCCGCAGAAGAGTCCTTCTCGCCGTCTTGAGCAACAGAGGGTATCCCGTTGAGGGCTTGGGGAGGAGCAAATGATTTTGGCCTCCACTCTTTGCGAGCCTTCGTCGTGCGGGTGCGCTTCTGGACCGGGCCAGCGCTTCCTTCAGAGAGCATCTCTTCAAACGCCTGTTGGTCGAAGCGGACGACCATCTTTTATTGCGTGGAGCCAAGTTTGGCTGCATCCGACTGCGTCACCAACTCCTCAACCGTGGAGAAGTTTGTCCCCAGCAGAGTCGCCATCGTGTTTGCCATGAAATATAAAAGAACAGAACAATTATCGGAGGACCGGACTTTTACTTCACGTTACAAACTCGCTTGTACAAAGAAAGCCTAGGGACCAAAACCTAGGTACAGCAGTCTAAGTACAATTGTTTATTTTAGATTCTGGGGGGTGACGATAGAGGCTCGGGAAGGCGATGGCAGCCCTGCCTTACTCCTTGGACGATCGGTATGCAGCCTTGGCTCCTGTGAAGAGATGGTTGGCGTTGATGAAGAAATGCTCTTCTTGCCCTCCCTTTATTACTCTTCTGGCTTCTCTCTCTCTCTGTGTATTTTCTCTCTGATTATTGGGGGAGTCTCTCTGTCTATCTCGCAAGAGAATGGCACCTTGCTTATTTATAGGAGTGGGGGCATCATTAGGGTTTGGATGATTACCCATTCTCAAAGTGGCGGCGGCCTGATGTTTAATCAATCTGGACCATTAGTCTTAGGCGTGAAGGATCTGGGCCATAAATGTGGATAGTATTGAATCCTGTGAATGATTAATGCTGATTGCTTTAAATCTTCATGATTGGTTGGGTCAAGCTTGGATCTCTCACCACGTGTCCCATTAGCTTGATCACGAGCGATATGCCCTGATCTCATTAATTATGAGGATAACGTTAAATATGGTTATTGGAATCTGGTAAATCTCTGATTGATTTAAAACCATGCGTCCCATAATCACCCTGCTACCAGCTGTCAAGTCATGGGGGTAATTGAATCTCTGCCACGTGTCTTAATGGTAGACCCTGCCAGAGCCGCATGATATCCATGAACCGCATGAGACAGCGTCTCAGTGAGCCGCATAGGTATAGCACTTGCGAGCCGCATGGGATGGCTTCTTGGTGAGCTCAGGAAGATGATTCCTGCCAGCCGCATGAAGCTGTTCTTCAATAGAGCCGCATGGGAGTAGCCACGTAGCAATCTTGGATCGTGTCAGAGATTTTCTCCTGTTCCCGAAGAGCCTATCATTACGACAGGACCATCATGGCATTTTATGCCAAAGCCGTCAGCTGTCAAATCACGGCAGAGCATTAAATAAGGCCATTACTTGATGGCCAGCTGTGTGAAGGGATCCCACGGGGACACGTGGTGTTGATCGGTCGTTTGTGAGCCGCATATACTTTCGAGCCGTATGAGGCTGGAAGACTCTTTGAACCGCATGGGACTGTCCCTATGTAAGCCGCATGGATTCTCCTGCTCCGAGCCGCATGAGACTGAGAGTCTCTCCGAACCGCATGGGGCTGCCCCTGTATGAGCCGCATGGAGTTCTCCTGTTCCGAGCCGCATGAGACTGAGAGTCTCTCTGAACCGCATGGGGCTGCCCCTGTATGAGCCGCATGGAGTTCTCCTGTTCCGAGGCGCATAGAGCATCATTCTGATATTTTCCATGCTTCTACAATGCTACGACCCGCACCCTAGAGTTAGGGCACGAGACGTGGGTACGTCCAGCCTACGCCGCAGTGTCGGCGGTAGAACGCTGTCCTAGTTCTCATGCATCTAACAGTATAAGGCTAAGCAGTTTATACTCCCCGAGTAGGGGTGACATAGCAGAATGTAAACTCAATCACATCTAAGGTAGAGTATAATGGAAGATAGATAAAACATGAAATCCAAAAGAGATACAGCAGATAGAAGTCTAAGTGTCTAAGATACACAACCCAGAAATACATCTCAAGGCTCAAATACAGTAAATCCATAAATACAACTCAAGACAACTAAAAATAAACTATAAGCAAAACCCTAGCTATCTATACAACCTCTACTGTGTCTCCTCTAGGCTAGCAGGCAACCTCCAAGCTATCTGTAAAATTTTCAACAGGTCCAGTCAGGACGGGAACGAGCACATATCTCTCAAACAGTTCATATCAGGTTAGGAGTATAAATCATGCAATAGAGTAAAATACAGGAAGTGCTTAAAAGAAAGTACGAGTAAACAGGAGATATTTTGTAACTAAAAGTAAATAAATGATAGTAGAGACTGTAAGTGGCTACGTGATTTAGAGTACAATATGGTTATGTAAATGGCTTAGGAGCACATGAATACAACTAAGGAGCACATGAATACAACTAAGAAGCACATGAATACCTACTGGGAATAGTGTTCACATAACCAATTCTACTCACCTTGCCCCAATCAATACACAAGGATCCATTCAAGTTACGTTATAGGCACATGAATAAAGCTAAAGATACGTGAACTCATGTAATGAGTAGTACATGAGGCACATGATAGCACATAAAGCACATGAAGCACATAAAGCACATGAAGCACATGAAAGCACATGAGAACATGTAAATACATGAACTAGTACGAGTACAAGGAGTACCTGATGCACATGATAAAGTACATGAACATGAAATACCTGATGCACATGATAAAGTACATGAACATGAAATACCTGATGCACCCGTAGAGGGATAACATCTCAGGAAAGGATCCATATAGTACTAATCCGTGAAGATACGTGTCAGCATTAAGTAGAGTAATCTAGAGCAAGAATATAATCCAGATAAGTATGAAAAGATCAGAGAATGTACTCACCTCGATTGGTTGGAGTCGACGTGCGCGACACGAACGTGTCGACACGAGGTAGGTACACTGCTATGCTCTACAAAGGGTCCCAAACGATGACACGGACAGTCCCAATGAGTCCAGAGTAGTCCAAATAGCCTAGTTTGGTATATAAAAGTCTAAAATCAGGGTTTGGTACACTAATCAAATCAAGAATAGAAAATGACTATCATAGACACGATTTATGATTTTATTAAAGTATAACTAATTACAGATATAATATTAGAAACTGTTTTGATATTTATTTTATAAATCATAAAATATTTAGATATATGTATATTGAAATATAGATAATATTGTAAGTTAAAACTCCCACTTGTCAAGTAGGATTTTAATATCAAATCATAATAATAATATAATGATAATAATACTACCATCATTATATACTATGTATAAACTAACAAATATTTATTATAAAATTAATATACATTTATTATAAAATTAATACACATTTTATATAACAATTTTATATTTCATATAAAGAATATCCATTATATATAACAAATATACATGTATTATACTAATATACATTATTAAACAATTATACATTTATTATACGAAACTAATACATATATAATCATAAACTAATATATATACAATATACATTAATACATAAACTAATATATATTATATAAAAACAATTATACATTAATTTATAACTAATATACATTTATTTATAAACTAATACACGTTTATTTATAAACTAATATATATTATACTATTATATATCAACTATTATACTAATATATATAAACTAATATATATTATAATATATATATCATTACTTAACAAAGAGAGGGGGCTAAATCCTTAAACCAATGCTGAGAAAAGGAGGCGGGGGACTCACGAGGGCTTGGGCCGGCGGGCTGCGCCGGCGGAGGGCTCCGGCGCGGAGCAGTCGGCAGAGGCAGGGCGCCAGGACGGGTCTCGCCAAGGCGGCAAAAATCGGCGCTGGCCACGGGGACGCGAGGAGGGGCTCCGGCGGAGGCTAGGTCCGGCCATGGCGGCGTACGGTCGGTTCGCGCGGCGGCACGAGCTCGGCCATGGCGACACGGTCAGGTCCTCTCTCTCTCTCTCTCCTCTCTCTCTCTCTCTCTTTCTCTCTCTTTATATGATGTTGGTTGAGGTGGTGTGGGCGGCCGAGGACGAGCGGAGGGAACGACCGTGGCGGCATGTCGGAGTTGGGCTGGAGGTTGGAAAACGTGATGGTGATGGATCGATGACGATAGTGGTGATGGGTTTAATGGTGGCGGTGGTGGTGGTTCGACGGCGTGGAGGAATGGTGGTGGTAGTTTTCCTGATGGTGGCTGATGGTGGCGGCGGTGGCGGCGATGGCGTGTGGTTGAGGTGACGATGATGATGATGAAGGGGATCGATGGAGTTGGCGTTGCCCGCTGGTTGAATGGGAGTGTGGTGGTCCGGTGACTTAGTCGGCCGGAATGGCCAGAAAAGGGGTATGGTGGTCGAAATGTTACATGGAGGCAGGAAGGATGGGAGTGTGGCGGCTATGTGCTGAGTTTAGGGTTTTGGGAATGTGTGTGTGGGTTTTGGGGAAGTGTTATAATTATAGGGGAGTGGAGAAACCCTAACAATTTGTAAATGTAATAGAAATTAGGAATACTTAGTGGAAAACTAACACACTAACATTAATGCTAACTGCTAACATATTGCTAGTTAGTACAATAATTAGTTACTTAGTGCCAGTACGTTACTAGCTAACTTAAATTAGAAATTTCAATAGCAAAATTTGTAAATAACTATAAGGAAAATCAATTTCGAAAATATCGGAAAAATATGAATATGTTAAATAGATTATTTTCTTTTAATTGAATTAAAATATTCATAACTTATTGGTTCAAGGAAAATGGCAGGAAAATTCCAATAGGAAAATTTGCTTAAAATAGTAAACCAAAGCCAACAAGGACCGATAGCAATCACGGTCAAATTTGTTTTTCCCAAAAATTAGAATTTGTACGTTTTTCGAGATTCAAAAAATTCAAAGTTTTAAAAAATACAAAATAAAATAAAATAAAAGAAGAATTTAAGAAACCAATTAACGGAGGTTACATCATATTGCATGATTTACTCTTTTTCTTGTTGCTCTGCATCTTAGAAGTGGACAAGGTAGACTTTGGATCCACATCTTCAAGAAGATCGGGATGGATCTATATGACTTCACCACGCTGAGTAGTGAGCGGTATAAGTCCGATTGTCTAATCACGAACTGGAGGAAGATAGATGACTTACAATGTCGCCTTCGGTATCAGTGTAACACTGCCTTACATTTCAATTACAGGGAAATCTCCAAATTGGAGGGAAACAAGATTTATAGAAACTTGTTTCTCATCTGTATGCAGTGTAACAGCCTTCGAATCCAATAATTGTTGAATATGATTCTTCAATATGTAGCAATCCTTCGTAGGGTGATGTACATACTGATGATTAAAGCAATACTTCGGATCATTGGTTCGCCCGACTTCCTCTATCCTTCAAGGGGGAGGTAGTTGTAGCTTATTTTCCTTTATAAGTACCTAGAAGATGTCCAATGTGAGGGCTTCATTGAAGGTATCGGCTTTGGCCTTGGAGTAGTTGGAGCTTTCTGTTTAGGCTGGGAAGCAGTTATGGAAAAATTTGTCGTAAAGGACTCCTTCCCTTTGTTAGTTTTTTGGAAGTGTTGTTGCTCTGGGGACGCTTCCCTTTATCTTTGGGTGATTTCAACCCAATCAAATGTAGAACCTGGACTGATTCTTCAGCCTTTTTGGCAGCATCGATAAAGGCTGGCCAATCATTATAATCTCCAGGGCCAATACAGAATATAACTGTGGGTAAGAAGTTTCCCTGCATGTATCGATTAACACCGACTAAGGAGTCCCAGGATGCAACTACATCGATAATCTCCTAAACCGTTTGATGAATTCACGAGCTGGCTCTTTGTTCTCTTGCTTTGTAGCAATAAGCTTTGACATAGAGACATCACCCATCCCTTCATAGAACCTAGTAAGGAACAATTTCTCTAAGTCTTTGAAAGTTTTAATACAATCGTCAGGTAGATTGCAAAACTATTCAAAGACTACTCCCTTTATGGTACCAATGAATAATTTAGACCATAGTGTATCATTCTTTAGTATGTGAATGGTCGGGAGTAAAAGTATGTCAAATGCTGTCTTGGGGAGCCTATTCCATCATAAGGAGCATGAAATTGAGGTTTGTACTTTGGAGGACAAACCACACCATCCCATTTTGAAGGTGTTTGCCATAAAAATCAACAACAGGTATTACAGAACACTGTAATTGATTGCAAACTCGCTTGTACAAAGAAAGGGCCTAGAAAGAAAGCCTAGGAAACAATCTAAGTACAATTATTTAGTTTTGATTTTGGGGGGTGACAGTGGAGGCTCGGGAAAGTGCTATCAACTCTGCCTTACTCCGTGGACTATCTGATGTAGTCTCTGGCTCGTGAAGATATTGTTTTTTTCTTGAAGGTTGTCCGCCCTTGCAGGGGTATGGCACCCTGCTATTTATAATAGGATGGATTTTGAGCCGCATGGACGGCTTGCGGCCACATGGCTGATTGGCAGGCAAAGACCCGTTCTTGGGCTGCCATATGTCGATTTGTTGGGATTTTGTTGCAGCAAATCTGGGTAGTTAAGGAATTGGTCAGATTGTCACGTGTCCCGCTACATATGGTGTTCTCAGTCTTTGTTCATGTGGGATCGCATGAGCCTCAAGCATATGGCCTGAATCATAATTACTCTCGGCTGCTGGAAATTTCGGGGCCGCATAATCTGGGCCGCATAAGTGTCATGCGGCCTAGATGACACTCTCCTGGCCGCATGGAGGCGTACGAACCCTGCTTTTGGACGACGTCCCAGTCTCATCTTTCTTGTCAAAATGTCAGAGCTGTCATGTTTTGCCAGGACTTGTCAACTTTATCAGTCGAGCTGCTCCTCCTTGGTCGTATATTTTCCTTCTACAGCTGTTCGTCGATGGACCGTATATGTCTTTGAACAGTCATACGACTTTCTTTCATGCGGACCTGTTTGGTCCAATGTATCTATACGGCAATTTGTAATCCGCATGAACTCTATATTTTTCATGTTTCTACAAGACCCCCTTCAAAGTTTCCAAATTATAAATTTAGAATACTTCGAATAAGAAGCATGAAAAATATACCAAGCCGTAGGAAGTCTTCATGTTGCAGGAAGTGGTTTTCGAACTTGAGTCGCAGAGAAGTACTGAGTCGCAGAACAAATCTTGAGTCGCAGGGACGCTTTGAGCCGTAGAGAGTCTGCCAGCTGTCACTGTTGTATTTAATTTTCCTGACTCGGTTATGGATCTATTTTCGAGATGAAGCTGACGGTTACTAGGGATAAAGTTCCCAAACATCGACTCTATCTTTAATGATCTCGAAAACCGAAGAGACGCTCGACGGTTACTAGGGATAAAGTCCCCAAACGTCGTCTCTATCTTTAATGATCTCGAGAATCGAAGAGTCTCTCTTCTGCAACTCTATAAATAGGAGTCATTCAGAGAGAGTCTTTCCTCTTTCACCTTCTCCTCCTTTATACTTTCTGCTATGGCTCCAAAAGCTTCTAAGTCGATTGGTGCGGTGGCCAAAGGGGAGAGACTTGCTTCCCCGTCGAGAGCGGTAGACACTTCTTTCATTCATTTCGATGTGCAACCTTCTCCTAAGGGTAAGGATGGTGAGCAGATGACGACTGAAATTTTATGCGCAAGGCTGTCATATACTGCCTCTGCTATAAACTTGGTCGATGTATGCCCTATCTCGTCTGGACCACATGTGTCTGCACAGACTGAGTCGCATAATCGCTGCTTATCCGAACTTGAACTGGCTGAGTGCCTCAAAATAAATCTGTATGAACCTTTCATGACCGAGCCGCATAGGTGTCGCATGCGCACATTATGATTGGGTCGCATGGATACTGTAAGATTGGGTCGTATGATCGCCCTGTGACTGATTGGGCCGTATGAGTTTTTTATGACTGAGTCGCATGATAATGACTGAGCCATATAAATGCTGCATGAGTGTTTCATGAAGCCGGCCTCATAACTGTGGACTGTATGAGTTTTATTTTGGCTGGACCGTCTAACTGGCTAGGCCGTATAACAGAGTTCTTTGTTTTCTCGGTGTTGAATCCCCCTTCTTTTATGTTTTTTTCGCAGGGGTCTAGCTAGCAAGCTTCTTCAGGATCGGTAACGGTGATGGTGTGAAAGTACAATATTCTGGCGCCTATATCAGAGAGCTCAAACTCCTCATGCTTCGGAAGAGTTTTCCCTACGCCTTTTTGGCATACACATCAAACAACTCAGGTCGCTTCATGCTTCAGAAGAGTTTTTCCCAGATGGTAGGAAGAGCCTTTATACCTCGAAGAGTTGGACGGTGGTCAGGCGTCGTTATGAATATTGCACCTTCACGGCTCTCCAGGTAGGCAAAACCACCATCCGGGACCATATTTTGAAGGTATGGTCCCTTGGGAGAGCGGGGCTAAGGTATCCGCAATATGGAGGGGAGGATAGCATGCTATATTTACCCTCCTCCCTACAGCTCCTTAGAGATTCAACAGCTTTATTTGCTTCTCAGCAGTAAAACATGACTTCCTTCGAGGGCCACGAAACTGCTTGAAGACGAAGCGCTGTCAAACCCAACTATGTATTGCCAGATTTTTCTTTCTTTGTTGTCGATGTAGTCCTATGAATGTAAATAATCTTGAATGACCAAAGTATGCTCACTCTATTCTATTTGTGGTATTTTGTGGTGCTTGTACTAGAGGGCCTAATACAGCATTTGTAAAGAACATCCCACTGGAGGATTTTTGTGGACCTATTGCCCTTTTGTGCATCTGGAAATACAAGCAAATAGATTTGAATGATATTTTATGGATCTACTACTCTTTGGTACACCGATGGTGCGAGTAATAGATTAAGATAATTTTTTGTGGACTTATCATCATTTTTGTGTACTGGCGATGCGAGTACTGATAATAAGTAGAGAGAAAACCAACGTATTTACTCAGAGGTAATGAGGACGTGGTAAATACAGGTCAAAACAAAGCCTTCCTACTCAGAGGTAATAAGGACATGTAAGGGGTAGGCATGAGAGGGATACATAGAACAACTCAGAGGTGCTATCAACGTGGAAGTTCTATGCATTGGGTGATTTATTTGTGATGGACGGGAAAAATAACTCAGAGGTAATATGGACATGGTTGCTTTTTTTTCGTTGGAGAGTTTTGTGGACCTATTACCCTTTTTGTGCACTGACAGTACGAGCAATAGATTAGGATAAGTTGTGTGGACCTATTACCCTTCTACGCACCAGTGGTGTGGGCAATAGATTTTGAGGCAAATTCTTGGTGGTAGAAAAGATATAACCAGGGGTTACATAGATACGACCAAGAGAATTCATTTAGAGTAAATAGAGAGTAAGTTCAATGGTACCTGAGGGTATGTAACTCAACAATCTGGAAGATTTGAAGACAGAGTGTAAATTCAGCGATACCTGCGGGTATATAACTCACAATCTGAGAGATCGTTGGAAGGTGTCTTTTAAACATAGTATTTCTTGAGGAACTTGCCGTTGATAGGCATCATAAGCAAGTCTCCATTTTGCTTTGTGAGATGGTATGCACCGTTAGAGAATACGGTCTCGATGATGAACGGACCCTCCCACTTAGGTTGGAATTTACCGGAGGTCTTGTGAGTCATGACCATTAGTCTGTGAATGGCCAAGACAAGATCGCCCACTTGGAATATCCTCTGCTTGACTTTCTTATTGAAAGCCCGAGAGATGCGCGCTTGGTAGAGCTCTATGCTTTGTAAACGCTTCTCATCTAATGCTTTTAACTCCTGTAGACGTCGGCGGTAGTTATCGTCCGCCGTTAACCGGTAGGTGAGGGCCATTCGAAGTGAGGGGATCTGAGTTTCTAATGGGAGGATTGTCTCGCTCCCGTAGACCAAGGAGAACGGTGTATTTCCTGTAGTCGTCCGAATCATCGTCCGATACGCCCATAGGCACTCACCAAGCTTTTCATTCCAGTCACGTTTGTTTGTAGACACGAACTTTTCAAGGAGCTCGATTATGGTTTCGTTGAATGCTTCAGCCAGACCATTGGCCGAGGGGTTATATGCTTTCGAGGCTATGTTCTGGATCCGATTCATATCACAATATCGGTAGAAAGTATGGCTTGCGAACTGCGGACCATTGTCGTGGATAATCCTCTGGGGTAGTCCAAAATGGTAGATGACGTGATGTTTTATGAAACTAATCACGTTCGATGTCTTGACCTCAGCCAATGGAACAGCTTCTGCCCAATTGGAGAAGTAATCGGTAATTGCAAGTATGAATCGATGCCCTCTAGACGACGACGGGGTGATTGGCCCAATGACGTCCATTCTCCATGCTTCGAATGGCCAAGAGGCCACTGTCGGGTGCAAGAATTCAGATGGCAGATGTATGAAATCTGTATGGATCTGACAAGCTTTGCACTTCTTTGCATAATCAACTGTATCTGCGACCATTGTAGGCTAGTAATAACGGATCCAGCAAAGGCAATCTTGTAATTTCAGGCCAGGTTGGTGAGCCCCACAAGTACCGTCATGAGCTTCACGCAGGGCTTTTTTGGCTTCTGTATTTAACATGTATCTTAATAGTAGCCCATCATAGGATCGCCGATACAACATTTTTGTCTCCGTATCGTAGAAGAATCTGAGGGAACGTCTTCTGATGGAGGTAGCTTCCTTCACATTCTCTGGCAGAATTCTATAGACCGCAAAGTCGATGAGCGGGCGTCTCCAGTCTTGTATGTCATTAGTTATCTGGGCGGAGTAACTCATACCCAGTTGAAGAGTGTTCCTAGGGCAGATCAGTCCATGGCCTATTACGTCAACTAGATGTTGAGCATTTTTTGGGAGTGCCAAAGAAGCAACAAGATCGGCCAGGGCATCGGCTTCGATGTTTAGAAGTCTATGAACGTGCTCTATAAAGAACCCCTCCAAGGTTGTAATGATGGCCATTGCTGTCTGATAATAGGGAATCAGGTCCTCATTACGGACCTCGTATGAACCTCGGATCTGGTTAACAACCAATTATGAGTCACCATAAGCTTCTAGGTATCTGATTCCCACTTCTTTCACGAGTTGGAGTCCAATGACTAGAGCGTTATATTCGGCTATATTATTCGAACAGGGTTCTGTAAGAGAATACGCTCGATTGACTACTAGTCAGGAGGAAGAAATTAATACCACCCCGACTCCAGCGACGATATCACCTTGTGAACCCGTTCTTGAAGCACCGTCGAAGAACATCCGCCAAATGGCGTCGTACGGAGCCATGTTCAAGGCGAAGACTTCATCGAGAATTTCTTCATAAATTCTGATTGTTTCTGAGCCTGGATGGACTGCTAGGACGTCAGCTAGGGCTTGACCCTTGATAGCTTTCTGTGGGATAAAAACCATGTCACAAGGGGATAGCAGTATCGCCCAGGTGGCTAGACGAGAACTAAGTGCGCCTGGCTTGGTCATGAGAACCCTGAGGGGATTGACTCGTGAAATCACATGGATGGTCTGCCCTGTCACATAGTATCGTATTTTCTGAATGGCGAACACTAGGGCAAGGCACTCCTTCTCCACACCAATGTACCTATGTTCAGGTCCTACCATCATTCGGCTGAGATAGTAAATGGCTTGTTCATGTCCCGTATCATTATTCTGGGCTATCAGAGCGCCGAAGGAATGTTCCATCGCTCGTACATAGAGCAGGAAGGGTATCCCGGCGACCGGGGCTGCCAGAACTGGCAGATTCATCTGGTACTCCTTGATATCATCAAAGGCACGCTGACATTCCTCGTTCCATACAAAGGAGACACCTTTCCTCATGAGTTGAGTGAAGAGTTGGCATCACCCCGAGAGGTTAGATATAAACCTCCTGATATATGCTAGTCTTTCCTGAAGGCCGTAGAGTTCGCGGAGGTTCTTTGGTGGGTTCATCTCCAGAATTGCTTTTGTTTTGTCGGGATCTATGTGAATGCCCCAGGAAGTAATGACAAAGCCCAAGAACTTTCCATTGGACACCCCAGAAAGGACTTGGTAGGATTTATCTTCAGGTTGTGTGTCTGCATGAGGTCGAACACTGTTCTCAAGTCATGTAAATGAGCAGCTCTTGACGGCGACGTCGTCTACGTAACACTCCACCATCTTGCGCAAATGATCTCTGAAGATGACACTCGTGGCCCATTGATATTTTTTACCGGTGTTTTTCAAGCCAAAGGGCATGACTGTATAATAATATACGCCGATCGGTGTTCAAAATAATATATGCTTCTCGTCATAGGGAGCAATCTTGATTTGATTGTATCCCGAAAAGCCATCCATAAAGGACATGCACTAGAAGCCGCACGTATTGTCGATCATTATATCGGTGATCGGAAGAGGGAATTCATCGTTAGGGCATGTCGTATTGAGATTGCGGAAATCGATGCAGATTCAAATTTTTTTGTTCTTTTTGATGACTGGCACCACGTTGTCTACCCAGTTTGGGTGCTGCTCTTCACAGATGAAACCACTAGCTATAAGCTTGTTCACTTTCGCCTCGATAGAATTGATGATGTCTAGACGAAATCGCCATTGCTGTTGCTTGACTGGTTTTGTGTCCGGATAGATGTTGAGCTTATGGAGTGCAATCTCGGGGTTCAGTCTAGGCATGTCTTCATAGCTCCAAGCAAAGACGTCGATGTATTCTCTGATGAGTTGTAACAACGACACCCACTCGTCGTCTGTCTGACTTTTACTGACGAAGATTGGCTTTGGAGAGGATTCATCGCCGAGGTTGCCTTGTATAACCTCATCTTCAGTGGGAGGATCACGAAGTTCTAAGCGTTTCTCCCATTGTGCATCTAGTTGCTGGACCCACGGTTCCAACTCAAGAGGTTCAAGTAGGTCTTCGTCTTCTTCTTCTACATCAGTGGATGTTATATTGGCAGATAATGTCTGTCAGAATATATCTCCAATACTGCTATCGAAGTCATAAGTAGGGGACTCGGACGAATGGGAGTGCCACTCGTATTCTTTGTCAGAACTTTCGGTCCTTGTGGGTGGAGTAACATACCCGAGGCCACATCTGGATTTATGATAATGATCCTGAGGCTTCCCTACCGATGCCGGCGGCTGTAGAGGCAATCGTCGACCACTGCCATAATTAAGACTCGAAGTAGTCTCCATGTCGTACCCCTGCTTTTGCATAAAGTACTTGGCTTGAGGACTATACAAGTAAAGCGGTAGTCTTCCAGTCTCGGGTCCAAGGTTGGACTCTTGTGGCGTGAAAGATTGAGGACCTTTTTTCGGCCAAAGATGATTGTGTGATCCCATCCTCTTCTGTCTGAAACCGGGAAGTAAGCGCCTTTTATGGGAGCAAGTCGATTTAGGGTATGAAAAGTTGTCACCTGTGTGTGCAGGCTAACGTCCAGACAATCCCGTGAGGCATACGTTAGGTTAGGCTTATCATACTCATAATAGTCTAACAGCAGCCTCTTATTGATAAAATAAGGAATTTTGTCTGTCGGGATTACATCATCCAGAGAGGGGCTATCTGCCTGTATAACCACATATTTGGCGAGTTCTCCGCCTTCCTTGGCTACCCCCTGCGAGCTCAGAGTTTGGGCCGCTATCTTGGATAACTTGACCACTAAGGGTTCTGCTTGAGGTATTGATCTGCCTGGGAGTGTTGGATCAACACTTGGCTACTGGCTCGCCTTGGGAAGACGGATGACCATCGGCTCGGCAAGGGATTTTGTGTCTTCTAGTCGCCTTGGAACATATTTTGGCAGTCGGATTACCATCAGTGTTACTGAGGGCTTCGCGTCTTCCTGTTGCCTTTGATTGGACTTTGGCAGCCGGATCACCATAGGTCCTATAACAGGTTTTGGCTTATTAGTGGATCTCGGGAGGCGGATGACCATTGGCTCCGACTGCGTAGGTGTGACAGGAGAATCGAGCACTTCTTTATGTAGGGTTGCGACAAAGGGTGCTGCCCTGCCCGTTTTATGGGGTTGTAGACGGATTCTCAAGGGTTCCTCTGGCCCTACAATGGCCTCCGGCTCGTCCGTTATGTGTTTTCTATATTCATCATATAGACAAGCCTCTAACGAGTAATAAGATTCAACCCCTTTGAAGGGATCAATGTCGACGAATTCGGTCTTCACAGAACCATGTTTACTGACATATTTGAAACACTAGTGAAGGGTGGATGGCACGATTATATAGTCATGTATCTACGGACGTCCCAGGAGGATGTTATAGGAGGTGTCTGCATCTATGACGTAGCAGGTAACTTCCGTCCTCAGGTCACCAATCTGGTACTTCAACCGGATCTTTCCTAGGGGATAGCTTCATCCTGATTTAAACCCGCTAATGGCAGTGTTGGTTGCTGCTAGCCGGTACATAGGGATGACAAGAAGTTGGAGTAGGCTTTTCGGGATGATGCTTATTGACGATCCCGGGTCGATATGCATCCCATCCACCTTGATGTCGCCTATGTATCCAGTATAGTACAAGGGGCAATCATGTAAGTTGGTCTTAATCAACATATCCTGCAAAGTAAATACGATGTTGGGCATTGTATCTGTGCTACCACCGTCCTGTAGATCTGATGGCGGATCTTCCCCTGGAGGCTTGACCCGAGCTAAATAGGCATCAGCATTCTGGAGTGCTTCGCTTAATGCGACATGAAGATCCTTGGAGAGCCTTAGGATTTCGTATAGTGACAACTTTGCTGGCGTATTAGCCAATTGTGATAATATGTCAAAGTTGTAAGGCCGATCCAGTCCCTGTGGTACATCATTACGGAGTGTCCTGTCGAAGTGGGTCTCCCTTGTCTTGGACTTATCCGCCAGCGGAGGCTGAGATAGCCTGGGAACATCAGAATGAGGCAAGGTTGCTAGCGAAGGATCTTCAGCTGGACTATCCCGTGCGGGCTGGACTTGCGCTCCAGACCGGGTAACAACATCTGCGGCTTCTTCAGCTTCGACTGAAATTGTGTGGCAGGCTCTAGACTTCCTGTATTTCTTCTTGTTGGGAGGGGAAGACACCCCCTGGGTAACTTCGGGCACCAAGTCTGGATGCATCCACATGATCTCTCCTCGGGGTACCAATCCAGATGTCTGGCTCCGGGCGGGTGGAAGATTAGTAACTTCTATCGTTGCCCGGGGGACAGGTATTACCCCGTCAGGAGTGCTTGTTGGAGGGAAGTGTCGAAATGAATAGATACCATGTTTGTCGCCAAAGTAACCTCTTCAAAGTCTATCGACAGAGCTTTGGAGTCGATAAGACTCTTGATGTACCGCTTCAATTGGAAGCAATCCTGGGTGGCATAATGGACATAGCGGTGGAAGTGACAGTACATTAGGTTCTCTATTTCTTCTACTCGGGGATCGCGCCTTGGTGGTGGGAGTTGGATCCTACCCCCTTGCAAGAGCATATCGAAGATAGGTTTGATATGACTATCTTCGAACGAGTAATTGATCTTAGGCCACTGACCTTTCGTCTATTTTTGTTCAGGCTTCTGAGTCGCATCAGTGACCAAGGCCTGATCGCCCTTGTTGTCCCGGTTGGTGGTGGTGCCACTGTTGTTATTACTGGAGGTGGGACCAGGATGTCTGCCCTTGTCTTCTTCATCTGGGATGTGTAATCCTAGCTGGCGAGCCTTCTTCAATTTTGTCTCTACGTTGGTAGCACTTATGATGAAAGTCGTCCAGTCTCTGAACTAATCGTCTTCCATCCAGAGGCTAATTGCATGGAGCAGCTTCTTCTGGTAGATTTTAATTAGGGAGCTCTCGGGATTGCCTTGGGGCAATCTCATCGCTGGTTTGGCGGAACCACTCGATGTAGTTCCTTGTCAGCTCCCTCTCTCTCTGGATGACATCCATGAGAGATGACATCATCGCATCATGCCCCACTTCATAGAATCTCTCCAGGAATATGTGCTTGAAGCCGTCGAAAGAATGGATACAGTTATCGGGAAGGTTGCGGTACCAGTTGAACGCGATCCCCTCCAATGCTCCGATGAATAGTCACGTGAGGATAGCGTCACTATGCAACAAGTGGTCGGTTGTGACTTCAAAGTAAGTCATATACCGACTAGCAGAGGTCTTCCCATCGTAAGAATCGATATGAAATGGCTTGTACCGTGGTGGAAAAGGCACATCTCTCCATGCCACGGGATATGGCTGCCGTATTCTGAGATCTCGAGAGGAGTCTCGGGCATTGAACATTGCCCGAAGCTCCTGGACTTTCCTCCTTGCCTCCTTGGCTTCATCTGCAGCTGAAGGAATGGATGGTGCTACGGGATCATCACCCAAAGGTGGGGCAGTCGGGTTGGAGTCCGCGTTGACTACGGGTCCCAAACTTGTTTGTCTGGGCGTCCTTGCTGGTTGAGTTGGCAAGGCAGCTTTGATCTCGTCCACCGACTTGACTAAGGACCAGAGCATGGCTTCGAGCATTTCTAGCCGTTGTCGGTTGGAAGGTGCTTCATGGTTATCGTCATTCATAAAGACCGTCCTCACGAGGGTAGAGGTGGAAGGGATTGTGGCAGAGGTACTCTCGGTGTCATACCCTTGTATAGAGAAATCGTCCGGAAATGTCGGAATATCATCTTCGTCAGACTCGGAAGGGGTGCTACCCCATGTGCAGGAAGCCGCATCGTCTTGGCGAGGGTGGTGGCCCTCAGGGAAATCCGATTCTGTTGCAGAGTTCTGGAGGATCTCTACCCCCTGCGTGTGCTCCTGGTACACCGGGTTGTCGCATACATTGAGGGGGCTTCTACCCCCAGCTTCATCTACTCTCAAGGAGGCTGAAGGTGCACCCCCGAGTGCCAGAAGCTTCTTCTTGGATCGGGTGCCTAAATAGACACCCTCTGTGGTGGATGGGAACCCCCCAAATGAGGTCTTCTTACAAAACTGGCCGGGATGGCCGGGCTGGAAGAGCCTGTCTTCTTCCCTCCCTTGCCAGGAGTAACTTTTTGAGTTGAATTACAGGAGGCGAAAGGAAGCTCTTCGTCCCCTAGAATTTGCACCTATCGGACAGGTGTTGGCTGCTGCAGTCGCTGGAAAACTGACTACCGATCTTCAGGTGCTGCTGAATTGTTACAGCAGTAGTTGATGATGACTTAGGTGCAACGACGCCCCGAGAGGGACTCATTGCATGCTGACGCTGCCATCTTGCGCTTGTGAGTAATCACGTCACGTAAATCGGTAGGAAGCTGCTCTGCCTTTGCACCAAACTTGTGAACTCGGGGACCCCGAGCGCACGAGTGCTTAGGCATCATGTTTGCTCCCTGATCCGTGGCTAGTAAAAGCACTTGCTCTGGATCTTTAGAGGGAGACTTTAAAGACCCACCCTGTCCGTTTGCCCTGGGGACTGGACGCGGGTGGTTCTGTATAATTTTCCGTCGGGAGCCCGTATAACAGTTAACGGGGCCCACTGACAGTCAGCAGCTTGGACAGTTGACTGGGCTGGTTGAGCCCGCACTGCCCAAGACTTTTTTAAGTTAGCGCCCAAAGGCGCGTAGTAGAAAGAGTCCAGATTGATACATTCCGCATCCTCGGTGGGCCGCATGTCGTCGGGCCCGCATAAAAGGCGTTCGAACACAGAGCTTCTGACAGGGCTGCATGAAACGTCCTGTCTGTGGGCAGAATTGGTTGTCGCATGGCCCATCTTAGAGCTGGTTGCCTCATGGATCATCTTCCTACGGCGAAAGTTGGCTGCCGCATAAATTATCTGGCTGCGACTATAGTTGGCCGTTGCATGGGCAGACTGCCCATCTCCTCTCTGCGGCCTCCTCTTTGTCCACATGGAATTCTTTTGTGTCCCTAAAAACTCAGTATCGTAGTGTTTTCCTCTGCCGGATTTGTGGACAGTGGGGTCCTCTGCGGTTGGAGATAGAACCACAGGAGAGTTCTGGTCACCGTCTTGGGCTGCAGAAGGAGCTTCTTCGAGAACTTGGTCAGGGGCAACCGTTTTGCACACCGACACCTTGCGATTCCTCTTCGGGTTGGCTCGCTTCTGAGACGGACTGGCACTCCCTTCAGAGAGCAATTCTTCGAAGGCTTATTGGTCGAAGTGGACCACAAGCATCAGCTGTGTAGAGCCAAGCTTGGATGCGTCAGATTGTGTCACCAACTTCTTATCGGAAGAGAAGGATGTCCCCAGCAGAGTCGCCATCGTGTTTGCCATAAAAATCAATAACAGGTATTACAGAACACTGAAATTGATTGCAAACTCGCTTGTACAAAGAAAGGGCCTAGAAAGAAAGCCTAGGAAACAATCTAAGTACAATTGTTTAGTTTTGATTCTGGGGGGTGATGGTGGAGGCTCGAAAAAGTTCTATCAACTCTGCCTTACTCTGTGGACTATCTGATGCAGTCTCTGGCTCGTGAAGATATTGCTTTATTCTTGAAGGTTGCCCGCCCTTACAGGGGTATGGCACCCTGCTATTTATAATAGGATGGATTTTGAGCCGCATGGACGGCTTGCGGCCACGTAGCTGATTGGCACGCAAAGACCCGCTCTTGGGCTGCCATCTGTCGGTTTGTTGGGATTTTGTAGCAGTAAATCTGGGTAGTTAAGGAATTGGTCAGATTGCCACGTGTCCCGCTGCATATGGCGTTCTCAGTCTTTGATCATGTGGGGTCGCATGAGACTCAAGCATGCGGCCTGAATCACAATTACTCTCGGCTGCTGGAAATTTTGGGGCCGCATAATCTGGGCCGCATAAGTGTCATGCGGCCTAGATGACACTCTCCTGGCCGCATGGAGGCGTACGAATCCTGCTTTTGGGCGACGTCCCACGTCTCATCTTTCTTGTCAAAATGTCAGAGCTATCATATTTTGTCAATACTTGTCAACTTTATTAGTCGAGATGCTCCTCCTTGGTCGCATATTTTCCTTCTACAGCTGTTCGTCGATAGGCCACATATGTCTTTGAACAGTCATGCGGCTTTCTTTCATGCAGACCTGTTTGGTCTAATGTACCTATGCGGCAATTTGTAATCCGCATGAACTCTATATTTTTCATGTTTCTACAAAAGGATAAGGGCATGACATTTTTATTTGATGCAATTCCTCCTTTGTAGTCATATCATCCAATCAAGCATTGATGCCCCAAATAGTTTTGAGAGTATCAATTGACTGGTTTGCAGAGGTGGTATGTATGATAGCTGGTAGTGTCTGTTGTAGCTGTAGAAACGAAGTCGTAAAACAGAATACTCTAGAGGGGGGGCGAATAGAGTAGGCAGCTGAATATTGCTAATTAAAAACTTGTTAGCAGTTAGATCACAGAAATAATATCAATAATTGCAAAGTAATAACTGTAAAGAAAAGAGATCAGAAGGCAAACACAAACACAGCGATGTATACTGGTTTTCCTCTTGTGAGGACTAGTCCAGTCGGAAGAACTCTAGCTTCCAGTTGAATCCACTATTGAAAAATCTTGCAAGTTTTTATACGAAGTCCTTGCAACTTCTACAGACGCAAGCTTTGATACGAAGAACTCGACCAACTTCAATTTTGAAGATTCTTTCTTCAATGAAGCCACTTATTACAATTTCTTTAAAATCTTCTAGACCGTACCGTACCGACAAATTGACTAGAGAATTGTAACTGGCTTGGGATTTGAAAATGAAAGCTTTTTAGAACTCTTTGGAAAAAAAAGAGAAGAGATGAAAGTGAATGAGTGATTTGAAATAATTAGAATTCTTCTCTATTTATAGTTTTTCCAAAGGCAGAACTCTGACAGAATTCGGACAGAATTCAGACAGAACTCTATGTAACAATCCGCAACTGAAAGGAGACCAAGTTTTTCAAATTTTCGAAAATCAAACGGTCACTAACCGAACTCTGGCCGAACTCGGGCCGAGTTTTTTCAGGGTTGGTCAGGGTTTTTTAAAAATAATTTTTGGGCTTTTTAAAATCCTTCAGAAGCTTTTGTAAATAAGAGATATTTTTCAAAAACATAGGTCATTTTTGAAAATAATTTTGGATAACCTATTTGCCAGTACGACTCGGTGTACAATGTATTCCTAGACTCAATAAAAGTAAAAATTATATTACATAAAGAAATAAAGTCTCGAGTGTCAAACATAGCTTCGGTCTTGAACTTGAGTAGATATCCGATCTTGGTCAGTGTCCAACTTTTCAAAACGTCTTGAGTAAACATCTGAGTAGCTCCGTATATCAAGACAGAGTTTGATCAATTATTAAAATCAGGTTTGACCATGACCAATGGGCCAACAATCTCCCCCATTTAATAATTGACAAACCTTGACCGATATAACATCTTTGGTCTTTATCAAAACAAATTGTACCAAAAAATGTACCGAAAAAGTTGTTCATGTAGATTGTTCATAATCTGTATTCTTACAATCGAAGATGTTAGATCTTATTTCTCTCCCGTTGTCACTTAGCAAAATAAGTGCAAAGAGATAAGCTCCCTCGCAATATATGTATAAGCAATAATCAGTGAAGAAATACAAAAAATATATATGAAAATTTACCATAGACAGTTTGATATTATTCACTGGTATGGTATAAATGTCACAGACAGTAAAGAAATGTGACAAGTAGAAAATATTTCACAAGCAGTTTATATGGAAGCATAATAAATATAATGCTATGAGAAATATGGAATAATGCTAAACTGAATAAAAATATGCTAAAGAAAGCATAAAACATGTTCATCAGACCAAAGTCACAAAAGAAATAATAACCACACATGTAAATAATAAGAGTACTGATACTAGCTTGGAATGTCGAAGCATTTTCAAGTAAACAAAGACAATAAACAAAGTCTCAATAGTATGACAACTAGACAGAATATCTAAATCACATATCATCCTCATCAGCATCATTATCTGCAGTGCCAGCATGTCCACCATGTCCGGATGGACCAGCTCCATATGTGCCAGCTCCAGAGGTGTATGGAGTAGAACCCGAGCCACGGTACCAATCATAGGCATTCCCTGGCTGGAACAGAGAATGGATCGCCTCATCCTCAATACGGTAACTAGATACAGTAGGGTCCCTAGGAAAAGAACTAATAGAATGACCCGTCTGAGCAAATCAGAGATCAGCAAACGAGTTGACAATAGCCTGGAACCGAGTCACGTCACGGAACTCATGTTCCCTGGAAGTGTCAATAAAGAAAGTCTGCATATCCGAAAGGTGTTGATGGATACCCTCAAAAGTCATATGGTTGGTCCGAGGAGGAACAAGTACAGTAGGAGCAGGAGCAGTGGCAATGCTGCGACGAGAAAGCTTAAGATACTTGGGCTCAAGGTCCAGAGCGTAAGTGGATAAATCGATATCAAAATATGCTGAAAGAAACGAGGGATAAGCACCGCATAAAGAGATTGCGGTCTCTTCCACGACATCTTCCCATCATCTGGATGATAGTCTTAGGGGCAGAAAAAGGAATCCCCTTAAGAATGTGATATAGGGCAGAAAGCTCTAGTGTAGTGACATCATCTTTCGAAGTAGATTTCGGAAGAATAGTGGAATAGATAATGCAATGTAACTCGTAGTTAAACAAGTTCAAGTTATTGGCCTTGAACTTTCCAAGACGAGCACGTGCTGGCGCACAAAGCTCATTCTTGAAACTAACAAGAGTCATACCCTCGGGAAAGTCGAAGTCGGTGATGTCATCGAACGGGGCACCTTCGTTTGGAATACTAAGGATTTTTGCTAGCAAAACATCATCGAACTCGATATCGATCCCGCCAATACGAGTTCTTACAGTAAAAGTATCTAATACGAAGTTGCAGTAAAATAGTCTAAGGGCATTAACAGCTATAGGGAATTATTGGGTAACGAGACGGTGTAACCCTAATACCTCAAACAAAGGACGATGATCTGGAAATACAGTCTATTTGATCGGAGCGCCTGTGCATATTGTATGTATAGCAAAGTCGGCATACCATAGCAAAGCTTGGTCATGAGTTTTGAAGTAAAGCTCATCCGACATGCAGTCACCCGATTGGACCGGAGAAAAGAGTGAATTCGTGTTCGGATCGGAAGACGATGCCTATTAACCGGCATTAGTCTTCTTCTCCTTAGAAGGATTGAATTCCTTAGGCATTCTTTTCCAAAACTAGATAACCCTAAGAATTTGAAAGTGGAGGAAAGGAGTTATATCTTCCGAGAATCAAGTATGTTGTAGAGGACGCAATTCTCTGCACGAATCCAAATTTTGGATTGATTTCTCCACGTTGATTGGAAAAAAAGAAGTGGAGAAGAGCTAGGGTTTGGGGAGGTCCTTCGGCTGCTGCTGCTGCTGTGATGATGTAATTTGAAAGAGATGAAGAGGAGGAGGCCTCGGGTTCTGACTTAAAAACTTACAGCACCAACAGAACTCTGCCGAATTCGGACCAAACTCGGGCCGAATTCGCCTAGGGTTCTCCTGGGTTTTTAAATAAAATTTGTGGGCCATATCCTTTTCATCAACTCATTTTAAATATTTAATTCAAAGTTTAGTAATTTTAAACTTCAAATAATATAATTAAAATTATTTTATAAATTAACTTTCGTTACTCAGCGTCTGTTTCAGATTAGCTGTAAGAGTACTGTCCCAGCTAACGGGAGTTCACCGAAAAATAATTAAGTACCGCTTCGCTTTCACTGTAGTCGTAGTGACAGACAGACTCTTTGTAGGCTTGTCTCAAAAATAGTTATTGAGTATTGAAAAGATTAATTAATATTATAGACATCTAAAATTCCTAATTCTCAACGTAAATAATTGAAATGATCTTCCGCTAGAGGTTTTGTGAAAATGTCAGCCAATTGATTCTGTGTGTCTATGCATATAAGGTCTATATCTCCATTTTGTTGATGATCTCTAAGAAAATGATGTCAAATCTCGATATGCTTAGTACGAGAATGATATACTGGATTCTTAGTCAAATTAATAAAACTAGTGTTATCACAGAAAGTGGGTATGTGTGTGAAATATAATCCAAAGTCTTCTAAAGTTTGCTCCATCCACAAAATTTGTGCACAACAACGTCCTGCGGCGATATACTCAGCCTCAGTTGTTGACAATACGACAGAATTTTGCTTCTTGCTAAACCAAGAGACTAGGGCTTTTCCTCGGAAATTACATGTACCGCTGGTACTTTTTCTATCTAGTTTGCATCCGGCAAAATTAGCATCAGAATAACCGGTTAGGTCAAATAACGTAGTTTTAGGATACCATAAGCCGATAGAAGAAGTGCCTCTAAGGTATCGAAAGATACGCTTAACTGCACACAGATGTGATTCCTTAGGATTGCTTGAAAACGTTCACACAAGCAAATACTAAACATAATATCTGGTCGACTAGCAGTTAAGTACAGTAAGCTACCAATCATACCTTGATACTTACGTATGTCGACGGGTTTGCCTTGTTCATCAATATCAAGCTTGGTTGAAGTCGCCATTGGAGTGCTAAGTGGTTTGACTGCTTCCAGGTCAAACTTCTTTAATAAATCTTTTGTGTACTTTGCTTCATTTATGAACATCCCATTGTTGGTTTGTTTGATTTGCAGTTCGAGAAAGAATTTTAGCTCTCCCATCATGCTCATCTAAAACTCATTTTGCATACACATTGAAATTTTTTGACAAAGAGAATCATCAGTGGATCCAAAAATAATATCATCTACATAGATTTGACTCAAAAGAAGATAGATATTCAAAGATTTTATAAACAGTGTAGTGTCAACCTTTCCATTTAAAAATCTGTTGTAAAGTAGAAAAGAGCTTAAACGATCGTACCAAGCATGAGGGGCTTGTTTTAAACCGTATGAGGCTTTCTTCAACTTGAAAACATAATCAGGATTTTTGAAATCAATAAAACCTGGAGGTTGAGCTACATAAACTTTTTCTTTTATAAAACCAGTTAGAAATGCGCTTTTAACATCCATTTGAAATTATGAAAACATGTAAATGTACATAACATGTGAATGGATTCTAATCTCGCAACTGGGGCATAAGTCTCATCGTAGTCGATACCTTCTTCTTGATTATTTTCTTGAGCTATGAGTCGAGCCTTATTACTGTAGGGCCTAAAAATCAAGTTGAACCTTGAACATACTAATCAGTGATCAAGTTGCGCCCCAAAAATTAGGTTGTGCCACTGATATGGAGCTCAGAGAACAGACTGCGTCGCTGAACAGGTTGTGCCATATATCAGACTACGCCCAGTCTTGTTGTGCCAAAATCTACGTGGTGTCTGACACTTAATGGTCATCATTACTTGACAACACTGACAACTGACACCACAGTGAACGAGGAAAATCTCTTCGAATCCCGTGAATTATGCCGCTCAAGGGGAGTTTGTGGACAGCTGTCCTGTACACTTCGTAAGTTGCGCCTAGGCACAATCCAGACAAAATTCTTAGTTGTGCCTAAGCACAATCTGAATGACTTCTGCTCAAAGGCTGCCACGTCTTTAGGCGCAGCCCAAATCAACACAGTTTGACTCGTTGACTGAAGGTCGCGCAACCTGATGAAGTTGAGATAACTTACATTCTAAAGCAGGATGACGTGGCGCACATGCCACTAATCTCTCAAGACGTGTCTACTATCCTGTACACGACCATGCTCATCTCAATCACATGATACCGTGCGTCTAAATATAGTTAGTACACGACTTAACAACTGAATGAAAGTTGGCACAACAGGAGGTTGGCGCAACCCAATGTGGTGCAATCCAGCCTCGTGCACATCAGAATAACTGCTGAAACAGTTATTTTTTGAACTCTATAAATAGAGTTTCCAATCATTGTGAAATCATCAGATACATAGGCACAGAGATCAAGAACTCTTGTAAAATTGCTGCTGTATTCTCCAAAGGCTACAGTCTTTAAGTTCACATAGTCCAAGGGATAAAGTGATCGTCTTCTGATCAGATTCCTATAGTTGTACTTCTCCAGAATTTATTGTACTTTATACTATTCTTTTCAAGTTTGGAATAAACTTTTTATTTTTGTAAATAAAATGGCGACTCTGCTGGGGACGACTTTCTCCTCCGACGAGAAGGTGACAACTCAATATGACACTACGTCGATCGGCAAGACGCCGAAGACTCTGGTTGTTCAAGTCAACCAGACAGTCAACGAGAATATGATTAGCACTAAGAGCAACAAGCGTACAGCAGCTATCGCCAAGAATAGGACTGTATGGGCTCCTAAATCTCCCATGGTCTCTGTTGCCCAGGCGCAACCTGAGTGTTCAGTGGTCAAGACACAATCTGTCTCGGCGGCTCAGGCACAGCTTACTTCTGTTGCCCGTGCGCAACCTATTCATCTTGTTGTCCACGTGCAGTCTACTACTCTCTTTGCTGCCAAGGCGCAGCCTGTTCAAGCCATTGTTGAGGTATAGTCTATCCATGTTGCTGCCAAGGCACCATCAGTAGCCCGTAGGACTATGGCGTAACCCAAGCAATCAGCACCTCAGGCGCAGTCTGCTACACTGGCGCAACTCAAGGAAACTAGTCTTTTGGCTATTCCTTCTTCTAATTCTCAAGTTCTGAACTTGGAGAATCAATGTTCTAGTGCCAACACTAGACAGAACAAAGGAAAGAGTCCTTTGACACTTCCTCAATTGGCACAATCTGTGCCTAAAATGGTCTCACAATAGAATAAATGGAAACGTTTCTTAGCTGACCCTCTACAAAGTAAAGGAAAGCACCCTTTGGTCTTTTCTCAAACTTCCCTGGTCTATGACTCAGAGGAAGATATATCAGATTCTATTCCTTTAAACAGAGGTCTTCGGATCTCTGATATTGGAAAGAACTGACCAAAGAGGTATCTAACCTACCCTTATGGGGTTTGGGCAAGACATTCCCACCTCACAAATTTCAAAATCCATGCAAAGAAAATTGAGGGTATCACAAACAAAGACACCTGGAGCAGAATTTTCTGATTTACGCGCTTATCTCAATAGGCATCAACCAGTATCAACTTTGGTGAAACGTAAGAACCCTATGCCAAAGGCCAATCTGTACCAAAAGCCAAAGTTTGAAAAGAAAGACCCAACCACCTATGCTAATGAGTTGAGTACATCTTTGTACACTCAGGAAACTAAACATCTGAAGAATAGGAGGCACGTTCCTAACATCATTAAGGAATATGTTCCTCCGACTTCTTCTCGTCCTGTAGTTGTAACTGATCTGCGGCAACGACTTACACAAAGACGAAAAATTAAAGGGATGTCTTCCTCACCTCCAAATTGCGCTTCAGATCGCCACTCCCTTCATGAAGTCATCATCAACTGTTGTTTCCAATCGGCTCGACGATCTGTCTTCGATCGTCTGAACTATGCTTCAACTCCTGAACATATAACAGAAGACGAAGATGAGCTATTATATGCTTCTGTCAACATGACTTCTCAAGGCACTGGGGGTGGGAAACGTCCAAGATGTAATGTATCCCGTAATCCCAGTCAGCAATACTTAGATCAGATCCATGCATCATGTAAAGGTGTCTTTCAATACACTAGATTGAGAAATCGATGTTTGAACCAAGGTGTCTTTAATCAAGAAGATCTTCCCATTGCCCATGTAGGAGAGGACTCTTTCTCAGAGTTGATGCAGATAGTGAAAGTTTTGAACAAACTATCTCCTCAATAGCTACAAGAGAAGTGATGGCATATACCATTAAAGAAGATCAAGATGCCTCTACTTCAACCAGTCAAGAGCAACGAATTGTTGCATTAGAGGACAAATTGAAGACCATGGCAGAAATGGTTGCAAGCATGCACACTTTAATTGTGGCTCAAGATACAGTACCCCAGATTGTAAACCCTGCTACAAATCCTGAGCTTATAGCATCTTCTGTACCTGTTAGTCTGGGGGTACCACCTCCTCAAGTTGCCTCTGTACCAATTCAAACTGATCCCAGTCAGTCTGGTACTGGGGGTGGTAATTACCACGCTGTTCCTCCTCCTAATACTTCTAACCAACCCATCAATTCCCAAACATCAGAGGATGCTAATGAGGCTGTGAAACTCTTATGCAATCAGTTTGAGGCCTTCAAGCAGAAGGATGGCCTACAAAGACTGGGCATAAAGCAACCATATCCTACAGAGTGGAAGGAAGTTCCATTTCCTCCTAAGTACAAACTTCCAACCATTATACTGTTTGATGGCAGTACTTCTCCAAGTCAGTACATCAAACATTTTGAGGTGATGACTGATCAATTACAGCCAAATGATGCTCTCCTTACCAGAGTGTTCGTCGGTTGTTTAGCCGGTGTAGCCTATGACTGGTATCGTAGCCTGCATGATGGATGCATCACTTCTTTTGTTAGTTTCAAACAAATGTTCTTGGAACGATTTTACGAAGGAGTCAACGACATGACGATGTCTGCCCTCATTAAGATTAAACAGAGGCATAATGAATCCACAGAGAGTTTCATTGAAAGATTCCGCCGAGAGGCTCTCAAAATGCCTTAGGAACTCCATCTGCTGTAACAATAGACACTTGCAAATCAAACTTGTTGCCTATTATCAGTATGTGGATAGGATCTATACAATTCCAGGATTGGCCTTCTTTCATTGTCAATGCCAAAGCAGCCGAGGTCAGTGCCAAAAAGTTCAAGCAGTTAGGAGTCCAAATGACTCATCCTAACCAAAATGAACATTCTACACCCGGGGGTAGTAATCGCCAGAATAACCGTAAGAATAAAGAAACACTGGCCATCAATTTCAAAGGCAAAGAGTCTTTGGCTGTCAATGTTACTCAGGCGGCATCCACTCTATCAGCACCACCGCAGAAGACAACTCGTCCAAAAGAAGAGTATTCTTTTGATGAAGATGATACTTTAAGCATCTTCGATTGCTTGATCAAAAGCAATAAGCTTCAGCTTCCAGAGACAAAACGACCAGAAGAAGTGGATAAAACTGATCACCCTAAATACTGTGTTTATCACATATTTATAGGGCATCCAACCAGAGCATGTTATGTGCTCAAGGGTAAAATCCTGGAGTTGGTCAACTCTGGAGCAATTACTCTGCAATAGGACGAGAAAACGGTGGCTGCTAATATGGTTTCTCTATAATTCGATAATTTTTTACCACAACTTGTACAAGATGGTGTTGTCCCCATTCCAAGGACTACTCTTGAAATTATGAATCTCCCACCTCCTCAAAATGAAGGTCTTGTTCCGCTGTCAACTGACAGAGGAGAGATTATGTGGATTCATCCAAATCTGGTAGCAGAATTTGAAATGCCTTCCTCTTCTAAGCAAAAGAAGCATTCCAAATCTAAATCCAAGAACTGTAATATGGTATCCTTTGAACCAGTAACAGAAGAAGAAATTCTAATGGGCACTAGATCAGGGAAACCCTATCTTCGGGAGTATTCCAAAAATTAAGAGAACCCTGCTCCGTCTCCTGATGTTCCTCCTTCGTCATCTTCTCCTGCTGAGAATACAGCATCCACATCCTTGCCGGTGGTCGAACCATCTCCTCCTAAACCAACATCAGCAGACAAGGGGAAGCAACCTGTTCGCTTTGACAAAGCACTAAAGAAGTCCTCATCTCTTGGACTTGAAAAGCCTTATAATTTTGGCATATTGGCTCAATTGGCCAATACTCCAGCAAGATTGTCAATCTTTGAACTTTTACGTCTCTCAAAAGAAACTCGAGAGACGTTAAGTGAAGCCTTGATGCAGGCTAACGCTTGTCTTACTCTTCTCAAGAAACCTGAAAATTAGCTAGTCAGCTGTGCACATCGTCATAGTGTATTTGAATTAATGCCCAATATTACTTTTACACAAGATGACATGTTGTTAGAAGACAATCGTCATGATCATCCTCTTTATTTCACGGGGTATGTAGATAATATGGAAGTCGATCGTATTCTGATTGACCCCGGGTCTGCACTTAGGATTTTGCAGAAGTCTTTACTGGATGCTTTGAAGATCCCAGTGCATAATCTTTCTACGACTATCACTACCATCCTGGGGTTTAATCAAAGAAGAAGTGAACCTTTGGGGAAGATACGCCTAAAACTTCAAATTGGCAATCTTCGTACAAAGATAACTTTCTATGTTATTGATAATCATGGCTCATACAACGCTTTGTTGGAAAGGCCATTCCTCCATGAACACAATATTATACCCTCTACGCTCCACCAATGTTTCAAATATGTGGATGGTAATGGAGAAGTCCAAAAAGAGGTTGCAGATCTGAATCCTTTCAAAGGAGTCGAAGCATATTACAACGATTCTCATATATACAAGGTGGAATCCATGAAGGTGGTACTAGCAATGGATACAGATGAAGAACAGAAGAATATGCCAAATGATACTCTGGTGATTCCTGTCAAAGGATGCACCTCATGTCCTCAGTCTTCCAAACCACTGACTATCTATCTTCCTTCCCATGAGAAGCGGCCTAAGGGTGATAGTCAAGAACAAAGGGAGCTCACCTCTTCTGGGTCGCTTGTAATCGATCTTCGTCGCAAGAAGCTCCTTCCTCCTTCTCGTTCTTCTTCTCTCCCTCTTTTTATCAATCTGACTAAGCCTGCTAAGGCTAAAGTCCCTGTTGTAAATGATGGTGTAAAAATCAATAAAGCATCTCCTTTGTAGTATACTGATGTCTTTTACTATACTAAGTGTTATTTGGATATGTTAGATAACTTTAAACCACTTACAATAGAAGTCGTATCATCTCTGCGAAATGTGGTATCACTGGATTCAATACAAGAGTCGTACTTCTTAGTACCGTCTCGAAAGAAAGATGAAAAGACTATATTCTTCAACAAAAGAGAGGAACCAAAATCATGCTCTATAATGATAATAGAGATGATACAGGAAGGCTACAATTATGACGATATAGTCTATAATCCAAAGCCATCATCCTTAAAATGGGCTATGATTTCAGAATATACCTCGACAATGATAAAGGAAGGCGAACTCCTCTTCGTATTGCTGTTCCAAAAGGAAAATCACAGCAATACCATAATAAAACGAAATGAGGACTAGGTTATATGTCACCACTTCCAACTCCAGAACCTTCTGAATCTGATAAAGAAGAACGTTCAAACTCTTCTGATTCTATCTAATGGGATTCTGATACCAGCATTGGTCATATTCATAGGGTGATAGTATCTTCTAACATGGTGTCTGCCGAATTCTCAGAAGAGGCCTATGAAAATGACATTGAAGAAGCTCCTGAAATGGACCCTTGGGCACAAAGGATGGACAATCAGTGGAAACTTTGTTTTGAACAACGAGAGCCACCTACTGAAGATCAACTAGTCCAAATCGATATTGGAGAGAAGGGCGTATCACGACCAATCTTCATTAGCAAAAATCTCCCAGAGGATGATAAACAAGAATTAATTCATCTTATTCGTGAATATATTGATGTCTTTGCCTGGAGTTACAAAGATATGTCGGGATTAGATCCTCAAATTGTAACACACAAGCTTAACATTTTGCCAAATGCTAAGCCGGTTAAACAACAACAATAGCGATTCAAGCCTGAAATGATGGATGTAATTGATGATGAAGTCAAAAAGCTTATAGCTTGTGGTTTTATCAGAGAAGAACAACATCCTGACTGGGTAGCCAACGTTGTACCAGTTCTGAAGAAGACCGAAAAGGTTCGAGTTTGCATAGACTTTTGGGATCTCAATGATGCTTGCCCTAAAGACGAGTTTCCTCTCCCAATTACTAATATCATGATCGACAATACATGTGGATTCGAACGAATTTTTTTCATGGATGGGTTTTCTGGGTATAATCAAATTCGGATGAATCCTGAAGATGAGAAACATACTTCATTTCATACTCCTCGGGGAGTGTACTGTTATACAGTCATGCCGTTTGGTCTTACGAACGCAGGTGCAACTTACCAGCGGACTATGAGTACTATCTTTTGAGATCATCTACGAAAGACTATCGAATGTTATGTTGACGATATTATTGTTAAAGTCGTCTCAAGGAAGATCACATTCAAGATTTAAGAACTATCTTCAATCTAATACGCCAGCATCAACTCAAAATGAACCCCACCAAGTCTTTCTTAGGTGTCTCTAGTGGCAAATTTCTCGGCTTCATCATTACCTCTAAGGGTATACACGTTGACCCCGAGAAGATCAAATCCATTCAAGAGATGCGTCCTTCACGCAACCTAAAAGAGCTATGAGGATTCCAAGGTCGACTTACGTACATTAGGCGGTTCATTTTGAATTTATCTGGACGTTGCAGACCATTTACTCAGTTAATGAAGAAAGGTGTATCTTTCATTTGGACGGAAGAATGTCAACGAGCATTTGATGACATAAAGCGATATTTAATGAGTCTACCAGTTCTTGTACCACCAATTTCAGGAATACCCTTCTTAATGTATGTCCGGGCAATGGATCATTCATTGAGAGATTTGTTGGCTCAGAAGAACAAGGAAGGTCATGAACAAGCCATCTATTACCTTAGTCGAACAATGATTGGAGCTGAACATCGTTATAGTCCGGTGGAGAAAGAATGTTTAGCCTTAATGTTTGTCGTTCAGAAGACAAGACATTACATCATAGGCCAAACTATTCATGTCATATCCCGAGTTAATCCTCTTCGAGTCTTAATGAAGAAGCCAAGTACACTCAATTCTAGGCTTGCCACATAGGCCATATTATTAGCACAATATGATATGGTTTATGTTCCTCAAAAGTCTGTGAAAGGCCAAGCACTTGCCGACTTCTTAGCATCTCATCCTGTCCCTGAGACATCTAAACTCTATGATGAGATTTCGGACGAAATATTGGAATCAAATATGATCTCAAAAGAATTTCCTACTTGGAGGTTGTTCTTTGATGGAGCTTCTAGAATTGGACCTGGAGGTACCCATGTGGCTGGAGTGGAAATTGTTCTCGTTTCACCCGATGGATTAACTATTTAAAGGGCTTATTCTTTAGACAAGTCATGCTCTAACAATGTCACAGAATATAATGCCTTGCTCATTGGACTCCAATTGGCTAAACAACTGGGTGTTGAATATCTCGTAGTATATGGCGACTCTAAGCTGATTGTTAATCAGGTTAGAGATATAACCATACCATGAAGCAGCAACCAGGATAGCTTCTTTGTTCAAAGGATTCTTCATCGAACATGTACGTCGGGCATGCAATACAGAAGCTGATGCCTTAGCTAACCTAGCTGCGGTATTGGCAGTTCCAGTTAAAAGACAACAGATGGTTGTTATCTCTAATAGAGAACTATTCTATGTTGAAAACAACCACAACATTGAATTCAGCAACCTAACTGAAGTCAACGTCACTTGCGAGGACTGGAGAGCACCTTTTATTGATTTTGCAGTGCATGACATCTTGCCAGAAGATCCTAAAGAAGCTACAAGTATCCGTCGTCGATCGCTTCGATTCTATTATAATCATACAACTAAAACACTCTATCGAAGAACTTTTGATGGATTACTCTTGAAGTATCTCGCTGGTGATGAAGCAAAGCAGATATTACGTGAAGCTCATGATGGTGTTTGTGGAGCACATCATCATGGTCCTAAACTACAGGATCGTATTCGACGTATGGGCTACTACTGGCCCTCTATGGTATCAGATGCTATTGACCATGCAAGAAAATGTCGTGCATGTCAAATTCATGCAGATTTCATTCACCAACCATCGGAATTTCTTCATCCGACTGCTGCCTCATGGCCTTTTGAAGGTTGGGGCATGAATATAATTGGCCCTATCAATCTTCCTTCGTCTAAAGGACATCGGTTCATCTTAGCTATGACTGATTATTTCTCCAAGTGGGCAGAAGGTATACCTTTGGCTGAAGTTAAAATGAGTAGTGTCATCAACTTCATCAAACATTATATGATATATAGATTTGGTGTCCCTTGCCGAATCATCCATGATAATGGGCCGCAATTCATCAGCCAGAAGTTTAATAGTTTCTGTGATGACAACAGAATCAACAATGTTGCCTTTACGGCCTATAATCCTGCGGCTAACGGGTTGGCTGAAGCATTCAACAAGACCATTATTAAACTCCTTAAAAAGTTTGTCTCTATCAACAAACATAATTGGAGTAATAAACTTAGAGAATGTCTATGGGCATATCGTACTACTGTCCGTAATCCTACAGGCTGCACACATTTTTCTTTAGTATATAGGTGTGAAGCTGTTCTACCTTTGGAAATTCAAATTCCATCATTGAGAATTGCCATTGCTAACAAAGTTACTACAGAAAATAATGATCGTCTTCGGCTTCAAGAATTGGAGGCGCTCGACGAGAAAAGGTTACTGGCTCAACAGCACATTGAACTTTATCAGGCCCAGATTTCAAAAGCATTTAATCGCAAAGTCAGAGTGCAAAATTTTTAGGAAGGCGAGTTAGTCCTTACAGTTAGACGTCCTTTGACTATGACATATATGAGCAAAGACAAGTTCGAGGCAAAATAGGAAGGACCGTATGTGGTAAATAAAGTATTCTCAAATGGAGCCTATCAATTAACAGATATGGATGGCAAAGTTGCTATGATGCCCATCAATGGCAAATTTCTCAAGAAATATTATGTATAAAGACAAAATGTTTTTTATTTTCAGAGACATAATGTAAATAAAAGTTTATTTTTTTTTTTCAAAAGCAGAATAGAATTACATAATATTAAGGATGGGGAGGAGGCCCTGACCCTTCCTGATTAAATACATAATTTGCCAATCGTTTAAACATCTCATTGTCGAAACTCACGAAAAACTCGCAAGCAGCCATCCTCATTACTTCTTCTTCGGCAATTTTTCCAGGTTCCACCAGTTCTGCAATCACATCACGTCTCGGTGCAGGAACAGTTGAGCCTTCACCCTTTTCTTTCTGATGAGCCACTGGAGGCTCAGCAGGAGGCGTCTTGGTCTCTTCTTCAGTCTTTAGAACGAGCAAATCTTTGGAAGACATTTTTTGTACAGAAGCGAATGAGATTGGCAATATCTACAAAAGTTTTGTTCTATTTATAGGGAAAATAACTAGATAATCGGCCTCGAGAACTGATGCGACTTTTGGAAAGAAGCACAACTGTTCGTTCATTTATAACTGATTCATTCATTTATAACTAACCATTCATCATCCCTTTTTCGAAACCGACGTAATTGATTCATTCACTTTCTTCTTTGAGAGTTTGAACGACCATTCATTCATTCAATGTCTCTTCTTCAATCGAAGTGACTGATCACTCATTCATTTATCATAATGAGAATTCATGTCTCTCACGACCCTGAATTCCAAATATTCACGTCAAACAACTTACCACATTCATATTCTCTCTGGATTCTGTTATCTATGACAACATATCAAAATCAAATTATAAAAGGAAGAATAAGAGAGGATGATTTCCTTATTTCTTCTTCAAAAAAATATAGATACATCTTGATGGAAATCTATTACATCTCAAATTTTTATTCTAAATATAACATGAAGGTCAATTACATCTTTGGATCTTCTTATTTGTTGGTGCCAATTCCTTGTCGTCTCGACCTGAAGCAACGAGCCAGACAATGGAATCAACTTTGGTCTTCTCTCTCAAAAATACGAGAGGAGAACCACACAGTACAGCAGCCCAAAGATGAGCTGCTGTCAATACAACTGGTGGAGAGAAGACGACCCGCCAGGGGAACTAGGAACGAAATCACCCTTGTGATACAATTCCTAGTTCTGTGTCTCCACCATCCAACTCTCACGTATATAGGCTCTTCCTACCATCTGAGGAAGACTCTTCTTAAATATGAAGAGTTCTGAGCTGTCTAATTTGAGTGTCAGAACCACATGAGCTGTCTGATGTGAGTGTCAGAAGAATGCCCTCTGCAGCATCCAAATCACCAATGCCAGTCCTGAAGAAGCTTGCTAACCGAGTCTCTGCACATATTAATAAAATAGGAAGAGTTAGCAGAATCTATCAAACAGTGTGCGCCTATCAACAAACGCATATCAGCAATGCGCGCCTATCAACAGGCGTATATCAGCAGTGTGCGCCTATCAACAGGCGTACATCAGCACTGCGTACTGATCAAACAGGCGCATATCAGAAATGCGTGCCGATCAACAGACGCATATCTCTTCAGTACGAATCGATCAAACTAGCGCATGTCAGCAATACGCATCTCTGATCGAAGCTAAATACTGGACCACGGTGTGCACCTATTCTCAAAAATAGTTAGTGCATATCGACAGTGTCTACAACATACAAGTCAGTGCTTATCTTCAAAAGTGGCACAAAATAAAAATGCGCATATAAGAAAATCATTGGTTCTTTGTTGAGACTTACCAACTTTTGAAGGCGCAGCATACAAAAGAATAACATCAGAATGAAGTGGCGCAAGTGGGGCCTTGTGAGAAGCCATTTGTTTTAAGAAAGTATGAATGACTCTTTCGTTTCTGGTTGTCCTTTTTAAAAAGAGTGAAAGATGAAGACATGTGCGTCATTCTAGGAGCCTATTTTGGGAAAGAACTAAAAATGGGTGCCTAAAACCGTGTGACGACTGCCATGTGTCCCTCAGAAGAAACAGTAAACAAAGAATTAGCCAAAGGAATGCGACCACGTGCACTATTTGAAATCTCAACCACACAATGTATCAGAAATTATAGATTTCATTGCATTAAGATGGGTGGACCCCTACAATCAAGGACTTCAGAAAAGAGAATAAAAGTTGTTTTGCTTAAAACATCATTCCTTGTTCTTGCCTTCATCGGTCTGACGAAGTGCAGCGTCCAGTTCTTGCATGTTGTTGATTCCCGAGCGACGCATTAGATTGAGGAATCCCTCCGAATCGCCGCGTTCTTCATAAGATGACCCACCACTAGAGCGATTAAAGACGGTTAGGGTTAACCAAAAACAGTCTAGAAAGTTCGTAGCCCTCAGTGTCGGGTCAGCCTCCAAGAAATAAGTCGAAGGCATGACATCGGGTTTTGCTTCATGAGACTTGTTCTTAGTGACAGCGTTGGCCTCCATCTCCTTCTTAGATGCCATCAAAATTACAGAAGTGAAGAATAGAGTACAAAGATCAACCCCTACATATATATCACCAAACTGACTCTTCATATTCCTCATAGGAAACTGAAAATCATTAATGAAACTCGGGAAGACGAATAGGAGATTGAGTGTTTTCAAGAAAGAGATTTAATTATGTTGACCGGGCGTTGACTGGCGTAACTTGACTCAGTCAAAAATTTTCTAAATTCAAAGTATTTCAAAACTTTGAAACGATTTAAGTTTTGAAAACTTTGAAGAGGGTCTTACAGGGCCTAAAAATCAAGTTTCGCCCTGAACATACTAATTAGTGATCAAGTTGTACCCCAAAAATCAGGTTGTGCCACTGATATGAAGCTCAGAGAACAGACTGCGCCGCTGAACAGGTTGTGCCATATATCAGACTGCGCCCAGTCTTGTTGCGCCAAAATATATGTGGTGTCTGACACTTAATGGCCATCATTACCTGTCAACACTGACAACTGACAGCACAGTGAACGAGGAAAATTTCTTCAAATCCCGTAAATTATGCCGCTCAAGGGGAGTTGGTTGACACCTGTCCTGTACACTTCGTAAGTTGCACCTAGGCGCAATCCAGACAAAATTTTTGGTTGCACCTAGGCACAATCTGAATGACTTCTGCTCAAAGGCTGCCACGTGTTTAGGCACAGCCCAAATCAAGCGCAGTTTGACTCGTTGACTGAAGATCGTAAAACTTGATGAAGTTGAGAAAACATAAAGCAGGATGACGTGGCGCACATGCCACTAATCTCTCAAGACGTGTCTACTATCCTGTACACGACCACGCTTATCTCAATCACATGATGCCATGCGTCTAAATACAGTTAGTATACGACTTAACAACTGAATGAAAGTTGGCACAACAGGAGGTTGGCGCAACCCAATGTGGCACAATCCAGCCTCGTGCACATCAGAATAACTGCTAAAACAGTTATTTCTTGAACTCTATAAATAGAGTTTCCAATCATTGTAAAATTATCAGATACATAGGCACAGAGATCAAGAACTCTTGTAAAATTGTTGCTGCATTCTCCAGAGGCTACAGTCTTCAAGTTCACATAGTCCAAGGGATAAAGTGATCGTCTTTTGATCAGATTCCTACAGTTGTACTTTCCCAGAATTTATTGTACTTTGTACTATTCTTTTCAAGTTTGGAATAAACTTTTTGTTTTTGCAAACAATTACGAGTCACTAAACCATTCGCGTTTAGTTTGTTGCGAAATACCCCACGGGTGCCAATGACCAGATGATCAATGGGCTTGGGAACAAGTTCCCAAACTTGATTCCGTTCAAATTGGTTTAATTTCTTTTGCATAACATCTAACCAAAAATTATCACTACATGCTTCTTCAATATTTTTGGGTTCAAACTGTGAGATAAAAGCAACACAGGAAGCTATATCTTTATTAGAGGAACGAGTACTTACACCCTTGGTAATCTCACAAATTACTAAGTCCTTTGGATAATCTGCCAAGAATCTCATCTCTTTTGGCATATCCTCAGGATTGCAGGTTCCAGCTTCTGGTTCTGTATGTGATCTGCTTGAAGACTCAGCTAGTGCTTGGTGTGAAGGTTTTGCATCTTTGTATGAAGGTTTTGCAGTAGCTGTACTTGGTGTACTTACGTCTTCATTATCGTCATTGACTGAATGTTGATTTAGTTCATCAAACTTGACATTAATTGATTCTTCGATGATCATGGTTCTCTTATTGAAGACTCTGTACCCTTTGCTTTTTGTCGCATAACCTAAAAAGATACCTTCATCGGCCTTTTCATCAAATTTACTCAGGTTGTCTTTACTATTAAGAATAAAGCATTAACAATCAAATATCTTAAAATATAAAACAGTGGGTATTCTATCAAACCATAACTCATAGGAAGTCTTCTTCGATATAGGTCAAATCAGAACCGTATTGAGAATATAGCACGCTGTATTGACAGCTTCAATCCATAAGTATCTAGGTAGACTAAACTAGTTCAATATTACTCTAGCCATTTCAGATAGAGTTCTATTCTTACGTTCCACAACTCTACTTTGTTGTGGAGTCCTAGGGCAGGAAAACTCATGCAAATAACCGTGTATGTCACAGAATTATTTGAACTCTGCATTCTCAAATTTGCCGCCATGATCACTACGAATGCGAGTAATCATAAAACTTTTTTCATTCTGTAATTTTTTGCAAAATGGTGACGAATTCTGACAAAGCAACATTCTTGTGTGCAAGAAACTATATCCATGTGTATCTAGAGAAATCATCTATAATGACAAATGCATATAACTTACCACCTAGACTAGCAATTCTACTAGATCCAAATAAATCCATATTCAATAATTGTAGAGGTCTAGTGGTACTTATAGCGTTCTTGGATTTAAAGATGGATCGGATAGCTTTGTTCTTTTTACATTCGTTACATACCGTATCCTTCTTGAAAGATATGTCCGGTAAGCCGTATACCAACTTCTTTGTGGATAGTTTTGAAATTGTATCCATGTTTGCATGACTGAGTCTCATATGCCATAGATGACTCTCAATGCTCTTGGCCATCAAGCATCTACCTGCTTTGTTAGCATCTTCTAACAAATAAAAAACATATATGTTCTCTTCCCTAATACCTTCAAAGATAGTACTGCCAGTTGGGCTATCAACTATAGTACATTCGTCTTTGACGAAGCTGAGCAGATTATGTTTTAACTCAGTAACTAGACAAATGTCTTTAATCATAGGATAAGGAGCCTTACCAGTGTCACCGATACCGATTATGTACCCTCTCAAGTTATTACCGAAGGAGACGTATCCTTTTTTATTCTTCTTCGACAGTGTTGTGAATAATGATGCATCACCGGTCATGTACCGTGAGCAACCACTGTCGAAGATCCATTTGCTTCTAGCATGTGAGGGGCGTCCCACCTACAAAATAGTTTACAGATGAAACTCTTGGTGCCCCATTTCTTGTAGGGTCCTGACATGTTAGTCTTTGATATCCATGCATAAACATTTAGTTCTACTAACTTTCTGATTCTACATGCAGAGGATATATGACCAATCTGGCCACAATAATGATATTTTGTATGTTAAGTGTTGAAATTTGTGTGAGGTGCATGATTGATAGGTTTTGGTTTTCTAGTATAGAAAAATGCATGCCTATTAGTCTTTTTGGGCATTGGTTTGGTAGGGTTTGGTCTGACAGTGTTTGGTTCGGGTGTGTTTCGATGATTCGGTAATTGACACGTGTTAGAATAGGAAGCAGCAACTTCAGGACATTGTTCTAAACTAATTTCCAACTTTTTGGAGGTGTCATATAATCTAGTATAGTCAGATGTAAGTGTTTCCATTCTGACTTGTGCACACTGGAGACTCTTTCTCTCCTTAGATAGATATTCCTTTAGCTGGATGATAGTTTGGTCTTTTTCTTCAGATAACTTGGTAACAACATCTTAATAGAAGAAAGCTCACCAGACTCAATATAAGAAACATTATTTCTAACATCAGCTAGTTGGTCGGTAAATCTTCCTATCTCACCTTTGTGCTCTTTAAGTACCTTCTTAGAGGTTTCATATTTACTACACAGTTTCCTGTAGTCATTTAATAGGTCACTAAAAGCCTCTCCTAGTTGCTCAAAGGTGAAATCATTATAAGGATCAAACAGAGGATTAGTGGTTACCTGATCGTAAGCCATCAAGCATACATTTGCAGCGTCATCCGATTGTTCATCTTCTGAGTCACTGGCTTCGCTCTCATGCCATATGCTTGTATTAGCGTACTTCCTTGATGTAGATCTCTTCAGGTAGCCTTTGTTATATTTGTTGCTTTTCCTTGTTGATGATGATACTGTTGGACAATCTTTCTTCATATGTCCTTTCTTCTTACATCCATAGCAAATAGGTCTTCCTCGTTGTTGCTGTTGCTGTCTTTTGTTCTTCTGTTAAATCTCATGAACTTCTTAAATTTTCTTACCAGAAGATCTTGATTTTCAGAGTCAGAGTTACTGTCGTCAGAATCATCTTCGATAGTTCTTCTATGTTGAGCCTTGAAAGCGATCGACTTCTCTGAATTCTTCTTTGGTGTAGCATCTTCAAAGTCTTGAAGTTCCAACTCGTGAGTGAGTAGCTTACCCATGAGTGTTTCCAGGGACATTGTTGAGAGGTTGTTTCCTTCAATGATTGTTGTAGCCTTTGGAATCCAGTTCTTCCTAAGAGCTCATAGAAGTTTGTGAATCTTCTCATGATTACTGTATTCCTTGCCTAATGAAGACAAAGGATTTACAATATCCAGGAATCTCGTAAACATCTGAGTGACGGATTCATTTGGCTTCATCTTGAACGCCTCGTACTCTTGAGTAAGTCTGCTGATCTTTGACTCCTTGACTTGTGTTGTTCCTTCGTGTGTTACTTCGAGAAGTTTCTACACTTTATTTGATGTTGTGCAAGTCGACACCCTGTTAAACTCAGTTCTGTCTAAAGCACAAAATAAAGCGTTAATAGCACGTGCGTCAAGACTAGCCTTTTTTTCATCCTAAGTACATTTATTATGGGGTTTATCAACTAAAACTCCCTCAACACTAATATGGGAAGGCTTTTTGTAGCCATCAATAACTATAGACCATAACTCAAAATCAAGAGAGTTTAAGAAGAAACTCATCCGTGTTTTCCAATAAGTGTAGTTTGTGCCGTCAAACAGTGGAGGTCTGTTTATGGCTTGGCCTTCACTTGTGAATTTTATAGTCGCCATGTGTAATGCTGTGATCTATAAAACAATTAAATATAACTACAATTTTACCTTGCTTTACCTGTATAACCCGCTCTGATACCAATTGTAGGAACGAAGTCGTAAAGCAGAATACTCTAAAGGGGGGATGAATAGAGTAGGCAGCAGAATATTGCTAATTAAAAACTTGTTAGCAGGTAGATCACAGAAATAATATCAATAATCACAAAGTAATAACTGTAAAGAAAAGAGATCAGAAGGCAAACGCAAATACAACGATGTATACTGGTTTTCCTCTTATGAGGGCTAGTCTAGTGGGAAGAACTCTAGCTTCCAGTTGAATCCACTATTGGAAAATTCTGTAAGTTTTCATACGAAGTCCTTGCAACTTCTACAGACGCGAGCTTTGATATGAAGAACTCGACCAACTTTTATTTTGGAGAGTCTTTCTTCAATCAAGCCTCTGATTACAATTTCTCTAAAATCTTCTAGACCATACCGTACCGACAAATTAATTATAGAATTATAACTGGCTTGGGATTTAAAAATAAAATCTTTTTAGAACTCTTTGGAAGAAAAAGAGAAGAGATGAAAGTGAATGAGTGATTTAAAATGATCAGAATTCTTCTCTATTTATAGTTTTTCCAAAGGCAGAACTCTGGCAGAATTCGGGCAGAATTCAGACAGAACTCTATGTAACAATCCGCAACTCAAGGGAGACCAAGTTTTTCAAAAGTTCGAAAATCAAACGGTCACTAACCGAACTCTGGCCGAACTCGGGCCGAGTTTTGTCAGGGTTGGTCAGGGTTATTTGAAAAATAATTTTTGGGCTTTCTAAAATCCTTCAGAAACTTTTGTAAATAAGAGATGTTTTTCAAAAACATAGGTCATTTTTTAAAACGATTTTGGATAGCCTATTTTCCAGTACAACTCGGTGTACATTGTATTCCTAGACTCAATAAAAGTAAAAATTACATTGCATAAAGAAATACAGTCTCGAGTGGCAAATATAGCTTTAGTTTTGAACTTGAGTAGATATCCGATCTTGGTCAGAGTCCAAGTGTCCAAAACGTCTTGAGTAAACATCTAAGTAGCTCCGTATATCGAGACAGAGTTTGATCAATTATTAAAATCAGGTTTGACCATGACCAATGGGCCAACAGTAGCACTAGCATAGAGATATTTCCAACTATCGGAGATGGATTAGGGTTGAATGACACCCTAATTGTATCCAGATCAGCAGGAGTTTGAGTTGATGGATAAGATTGATGTAGAGTTGTTTGTAAGTTTATGGTCATTTGTATCTGCTGCATCATCGCCATGATGTCTTGTAACATGGTTTCCAGACTATCAATTCTTTGTCGATCATTATTACCGCCTTCTTCAACCAGTTACATACACAAAAGTTGTATATGGACTGCCAGATGGAGAAGTATGTAAGGCATTAGTACTGTTTGATCCTGACTGTGAAACTACATCATCCATTTCTAAAATGTGTCATCAGATTGAGATATAGAATGGTCAAAGACTGGAAGAATGCTACCCCCAGTATTATCTTGTTCGGGACCTTGGAGTGCATCAGAAGAGTGTCTAGATCGAAAATAGGTTCTTTGATAAACCCCTTCAGATGAAGTAGCTCTTTGACCTCCCTTGGATGAAGAGGATAAAAGTGCTTGATCATCACCTTGGCTGGATGTTGCATAGACCAAGGCCTCCTGTAACTCATCTTCAATATCTAAAAGTTGTCACCCAAGACATGACAAATCCGGAGAGTTTGATTGTAATCTACTGAAAACATATCGCCTAGTTGGTTGATCAACTGTCTTTGAGCAGCAACAGTTGATAACAATCTTTGTACAGGAATATCTTTGACATGACGTAATTGTGTTTGATGACACCTCTGTTGATTTGTGCTTATGCCGAAGCATATCACGCAAGTCAATAAAAAGATGTAAGACCTCCTTTTCTTTTTTATGCAACTGCACAAAGCCCTTGTATGGGATAGTTGGTTTCTTAACTCATCGACCTATTTTTTCTATATGGGAACACCCAGTACTTAAGTCTTGAGTTGTTTTATCATATGGACTCATTTTAGGTACACTGGGATGCAACGTATATGAGTCCACAGCATGTGGAAAAGAGGCACATGGATGACTGGGATGCATAAATTCTAGCTTATATAGTTTCCCATTATCAGCACGTATAATACGAATGGACGCATGAACCGCGCCTACTTCATAACGCATGGAATCTGACGAGAACAAAAGTTTATGGAAGACAAACTTCTTATCTCCAATTATGCGTCTAGAGTTATGTATTGAAGCAGAACTCTCATCTTGATTTGCCAAGTATGAGGTAGAAGTTCCAACATTTGAATTTTTAGCATAGTAGTGTTTTTCTCTGCCAAAATTCAAAAGTTGTACATTCTTTTTGCCCATACTGGAGCGCAGGGTTCCATCAAAAGTGTTAGCTTTCTTCACAAACGTATGATTAGCATGTGCCTTCTTGGTGTTCTTCTTCCCATGGGAAGCACATGACTTAGTTGATGGCTCATTGGTAGAGCCTCTTCTAGATGCATGGTGTGTATCATGCGTCTGAACAGAAGAAACGTCTTTAGACAACATTGTGGCTGGTACTGAGCCATGCATCTCAGAACTATTATTTTGGCCTATAATAGCCAGAGCTTTCCCTTTACTATCAGCGGAGTTAGTAAGAGCAGGGAGAGACTTCGGGATCCAAGCCTTACGAACATATTTGGCTTTCTGTCTCTTGGCGGTCAGAGTGGAGTCTTTGTCTGACATCATTGCTTCATATGCTTGTTGGTTGAACTGCACAACAAATATTTTCTCAACTGAGCCTAGCTTAGTCATATCAAATTGTGCTACCACTTTCTCGTCGGTGGAGAAAGTCATCCCCAGCAGAGTCGCTATTTTTGTTTCAACACAAAAAATAGTCCATAAAATGTAGGATCTTTTGTATTATTGAAAAAAATAGTACAAAAAAAATCTTAAACAAGAATTCTGAGTACAATAGAATCTAGGGATTGGGGCGATGGAGATTACTTCGGTTTCTTTATTCTATTGACAATTTGATGTAGAAGTTGTTGAAGATTGGTCATTGATGAACTCTCGGTAGCGAGGGGAACTTTATCACTGAAAGTGTAGAAGTATAAAAAAGAGAAGAAAAATGATCCATGCGGCCAAGGAGCCAAATGCGCCTCAAAGAGTCCCATGCGGCTCAATCACAGAGTGGACTCCATGCGGCCAGCAGAGGGAAGCCACGTGCCTTTTTAGAACGGCTGTACCCAGCGTCATTCAAACGCAATTAATGTACTGACGGCTGACAATTAATGCTCTGACGGCTGACAGCTGACAGCCCTGACGAAAAGTAGTCATGATGACTGACACAAGAGCAACATCTTCCTAGGAAACTGAAGAAAATCTTCACAACTTCGAGGCTAGTTTATGCGGCCAGTCTAGACGAGTTCATGCGGCCTGTGCAGATGTCACGACCCGCACCCACCGTGAGGGTACGAGTACGTAACAACGCCCAGCCTACGCCGCAGTGTCGGCGGTAGAACGCTGTTCTAGGTCATGAACTATAACTAGCATAATATGAATACTCTCCATAAGGAGGCCAACACAGAGGTACTACTCAATCACAATCTAAGGTAGAATGATAAGGATAGATAAACATGAAATCCAAAAGAGATACAGGAGATAGAAGTCTAAGTGTCTAAGATACATAATCCCAGAAATACATCTCAAAACTCAAATACAGTAATCCACAAGTAAATACAACTCCAGACAAAATGAAATAACTATCTAAACAACCTCTACTGTGTCTCCTCTAGGCTAGCAGGCAATCCCAGGCTATCTGTAAAATTTTTAACAGGTCCAGTCAGGACGGAAACGAGCACATATCTCTAAAACAGTTCATAGCAGGTTAGGAGTATAAATCATGCAATAGAGTAAAATACAGGAAGTGCTGAAAAGGAAGTACGAGTAAACAGGAGATATTTTATAACTGAAAGTAAATACATGATAGTAGAGACTGTAAGTGGCTACGTGATTTAGAGTACAACATGGTCATGTAAACGGCTTAGGGGCACATGAATACAAATAAGAGGCACATTTATACAGCTACTGGGGATAATGATCACATAACCAATTCTACTCACCCTGCCCCAATTAATACACAAGGATCCATTCAAGTTACATTATAAGCACATGAATACAGCTAAGGATACGTGAACTCATGTAATGAGTAGTACATGAGGCACGTGATAAAGCACATGAGAACATGTAAAAACATGAACTAGTACGAGTACAAGGAGTACCTGATACACATGATAAAGTACATGAACATAAAATACCAGATGCACCCGTAGAGGGATAACATCTCAGGAAGGGATCCATATAGTATTAATCCGTGAAGATACGTGTCAGCATCATGTAGAGTAATCTAGAGAAAGAATATAATCCAGGTAAGTATGAAAAGATCAGAGAATGTACTCGCCTGCTATCTGAGTGTCCAAGAAAAATGTACTGTCCGAGGAGTGGTGTATGGCTCCTAATTAGAACAGCACAAGTCACAACATGTCCAGAAGGGTAATATAAAGCACTACAATGTATTCTACATGAATCTAGGTCAAACTAGGCCAAAGTCAACTCTGGTCAACTGCACAGGTCAAACTAGGTCAAACAAGGTCATGTCCTAACCCAGCAAGTCTTACTAGGCCTAACCAAGACTATCCTAGCAAGCACACATCAATACAAGGCTATACAAGCCAACATACACCCAACTCTATATAGCATGCAATTATTCAATACTCAAATAGGCAAGAATTCACATTGGATATACACTAGATAATCTATTACTTTAAACTATATATGTCTACACATATATACACATGCATATATTGGTATTCAATATTAGGTCTATAATCATGGCATTTCAAATGGTTTTATAAACTTATATATTACAACACAATATGCTAACATATATATAATATACATACATAGCTAAGTTAACTGTATTCATAAATACTTATTTAAGAGGCTATGTGTGTGTATGTGAACATGGCAAAGGGACAAGTGAGGGTTAAATGGGCATACATAGTGTATACATATCAAAGAGTGTCAAAGTGTCAAGTGTGATAGTGTCTACATAGTGTAAGGGGTACATGAGGTAATATAGGATTTGTGTTAACATAGAATATTACATCTCATTAACTTGTATATTGCATACATTACATCTATTATTACATTACATTCATGCTTGCATTCATTCATCATTCATTTATTCTCTTGCACTACTATATGTACCATACATTACATACTATGGAACCTACATATTCATTACAAGCCATACCTATACATGCTTATATTAGATAGGATACTTACACCTCATACATCATTTATTTAAACATTTACTCATGCTTGCATTCTCTATTAAATTACATAATGTATATACATTAACATGGGTTAAAATCAAATAGAATATTATATTACACACAAGGGTGCACAAAATGCATATGCCGAATAGTAACTCCTACTAATAATCAATACTGTACCATCTCAGCATGAATTAAAATCTAGGATTAAAGTATGTTATAGATCTATGTGTTAGCTTTCCGAAACTTCAAACGGATCGCGTTTTCGTTTCCGGAAACTCCCGGAATCGCGAAAACACCGAGAACGCGTTTGTCTTTTGTACAGCTGACACTCAAATAATTCTCCAGAAAGTTACAGAAAGAATTAGGCCTGTTAATATATGTTTTTGGAAAGCTAACTTTAATACGCTTCTTTTAAAAAAAACGAAAGATTAAACTGAGCTTTGAGCTAGAAGTTATGACTTTTCTAAGTTAGGGCTGAAATTAAAAACGTGGATAAAAATCATGACGGATTTGGGTAGTTTGAGACAAAAGAACACAAGTATATAACATAATATATCAAGAACTCACTCTCTACACTAATATATATATATGAGACACTATAGAACACATCTCCAATACAAAAATATGATATTAAACATGTAATAATTCATTCATACATAACAACAACACATAGTGTGTCCAAATTTGGGGTTTTCCCACATGGACACAACCACAACACAAAAGACACTCCTATGACCTCCAAATGGACACGAAATGGACACAAATAGAGATACAACCATGGGGGTCATTCTTATGGGTTCAAAATAGACCTATATGCATGAGGAAATGAAAAGGAGAAGGGATTTATACCTCCCGGTAGATTGAATCGAAGAAAAGCCTTCCCGGAGCGACACCGACACGTAGAGATTCCAAAAGGACACGAACGAGCTCCAAATCCTCCCAAACTTGGGTAGCTTCCTCCTTGGCTAGAATGGAGAAGGAAAGAAGAAGATTTGGTGGCAAAATGGAAGGATTTGGTGGAGAAATTGCTAGGGATTGCTCTCTAGGAATTTGGGAAAGAACAAGAGAGAGAGTGTGGATGAGAATAATGAAATGAACTTGAGCCTATCCTCTCCCAAAGTGGCTGGCCATATGGGGCTATTTGTCCTATTATGGTAAGGTCCAAAATGCCCCACTAACCTATTCTATGAGTATTAGGAAAGGGCTAATTGGTTGGGGCTAAATTAGTCATTCTAAAGTCTCTAATCATACTAACCTTATCCATAATAATTAGTCTAACTTCTAACTAAAATATTTCTATCATGTGGACTAAAATTAATATCATGTGGGCCATGCCTAACTAGTGTGTGGGTCCCACTAGAGTCAAACTACCCCCGGGTCCCCGTTTCAAGTCGGATTGAGTTAAAATTCGAACCCGACTCAAATAATCCCAAAACAATATCATAAATAATAAAATAAATTTCAACCCCAAAATAATATCATAAATAATAAAATAAATTTTAAAAATATTCAAAAATGTAAAATGACAAAAATATCCCTGTTTCTGAAAACTGGGGGTGACAAATCTATCCACCTTAAAAAAAATTTCGTCCTCGAAATTAAAACAAAGCAATCACAGGAAACACATGCAGAAAACAATCTCATTCAAATACTTTTCAAAAAAAAATTAGCAATAAAAAAAATCTCTTTGAGGCACATCAAACATTTGTAAATAAAAACTGATACGTGTCCGATACGGACACAAAACCATCACAAAATCACACCTATCAAAGGTCAAAATCAACAATCACCAACGCAATAAATATCAAAATAATTCAAAGAGGTCAAATACAAAATATCCTTAGGCCAGAAATGACATTAAAATATCCTAATCACATGGTTAGGCTCTAGGTCAAACAGTCTCTAGGGTTTCACTAGCAAAACATCAAAATCACAAGTCATGATTTTAAATAGTTTTAAAATGATTTAAAAATTACCAAAAATCATATCATGATTTAAATGTCAAATCAAAAAATGATTAAAATTATAAAATTTCAAAATTACCCTCATTTTAGAGAACTGGGTGTCACAAGTCTACCCACCTTATAAAAATTTTATCCTCAAAATTAAAATGTTCATACTCCTTCTAGGTCAAACCCCCCACAATCAAAGTCTCAGAACTTAAACAATCATACGATTTAAAATGATGACATACAGGATCATGGCATACGGTGGTAGTGAAAGTCTCATCTAGGTATACTAGTCATGCTAAACCAAAACGGTCATATGGTATCAAAACACACAAGCAATCTAGGGTGCTAAACTAGAAAAGATACAGAAATAACAATCATCAAGACTGTAAGGCAGTCTACCATCCTATATGAAAACTAGTAAAAAATAAAGTTAACTACCAATTATCTAATAAGGGGTACTATTCAAGAAAATCAAAATCAAAAGTTAAAGAATGAAAGCCAATTGCATGGAAATCCAATCATAATATATTTATATATATAGCGTTAGAGAGAGAAAAGCTAGTATTATGTACAAGTTATGTAGTTCGTGTGTGTATGGGTGTATGTGGACATGTTCATATGGTTAGATAATAGGCGTGTGTGTATGTGAAATATACATAAACGTGCATAGGAGGATTTGGGGTTTCAAACAATAACTATCAAGTTACACTAATCATGTCATATTGGTTAAACAATCTACAATACACAACTCATTTGCTCATAACATGCATGGCTAACCATGTATATATGTATATATAAAGAGGTAGAGATTTAGTTATGTATGTATATACATTATAACATGTATGCCTAAGCTCTATATATATCTATATAGATATATAATCATGACATAGAGAGGAAGAGTTAGGTTACATGACAGGGTATACTAAGTTAGGGGGTGTGTGTGTCCTTGTACAGGGTTATAGCTTAGTATTGAAAGGTTAAACCCAGTTTTAGTTCAGCATTTACATACAAAATCTGAAATAAGCTAACATTTAAACCAGTGCAATATTAACATAATGCAATTTCAAAATTTAGGAGTTTGAAACATCACAACTAATCTCAATGCTCTCAATACATCCTAACATGATAGAAATGAAACCCTAATATACTATCAATACATTTATCTACGCATACAGTTCAATATTACATGTTAAATCTGAAATTGAACTAAACATGGAAATCAATGTAAAAATGTTAACATGTATTCAGTTTTCAGGATTTTGGAGAATTTGCACATCAAAACTAACTCAATGTTTATCACAACCTAACATGTAAGAATATGGAACCTAAATTTATATCCCTACAACAACAATGTACACAGCTCTAAATATTACATTTAAAACAATCAATTTGAAATAACATTTAAAATCCCGTATTAAGGGTTAATATGCACACAGTCTCAGATTTGACAAATTTAAACACAAAACTCAACCAAAAAAAATTTGAATTGAAACCCTACGTATAACATACATGTGCAGTGATATAAATAAAACTATTATCATAAAATTTTATATTTAAATTACGAGTTAAGCTAGAAAAAGCAGAGAATCGGAAATATTGGGGTTTTGAAAATTTAAACATTAACGACATATTAATATGTATTCAGATAGGTGGAAATCAAGTGTAGCATGCATAAGTGTCAGAAAGGTGTCCACTATATATATTCATATATATTCTCATGTCCCAATATAAAATTTTAATTCTACGTTAAGACCAACAATTAGATTACTACCAATGTTGCAAACAGGTGATTGACGTAATCAAGACAGTATTATTATTATTATTTAATACAAGAATAATAGCAAGAAAGAAATAACGATAAAATCTGTTTTTGCTTATCTGTTTAAAAGAAAAACCCATTTTGAAACCCAGAGCTAAATTTTCAAATCTAAGATAAAGTCTAGCAAAATCATCGATTCATTGTATTAAGAAGAATTTCATAGTAAGAAGTTACACAAAGTTTATAAAAACAGCTAAAGCTACTCCTAAGTTAAATAAATGAGAAACAAAACAAAACAAACAAATAACAATTCTCTCTTTCTTTCTTTTTTTTTTGAAGGACTGAAACAAAAGTAGAGAAAATATGTTCAAAAATATTTAAGGTACAATCTGATAATCATATGCGTCTTCTTGAAATTATGTTATCAGAATTCTGCTACGCCAATAAGCATAGCTGCAATAAACGATAGAGTCCATAATAAGGCATACACCCTATAATCATGTTATCTAGAATTCTTACCACGCCACCCGGTATGGCTGCAAGAAAATCTAGATTTCATAACTAAGATAAGTATAGCTATATCAGGCACTACGTCCTTGTCATGCTAGCAAATATGACTGCAATAAATTCTAAATTCCATAATAAAGTAGACTTTTACCTTTCTCACTGTCCTTATCAAGTATGTTATCAGGTTATACCTTAATTCCAAAAAAATGTACATATACATATAAATACATACTCAAATTCAACAACTAACATCAAGATTCAAAATTCAACAATAATCCATCAAAAATCATAAAAATACAGACTCAAATTCAACCACTATCATCAAGATTCAAAATTCAACAATAATCCATCAAAAATCATAAAAATACGGAGTCAAATTCAACCACTATCATCAAGATTCAAAATTCAACAATAATCCATCAAAATCAAGTTCAATAACAGGAAGTAAAGGTAAATCAAATCAGGAAAAAACAGATTTCAAATCGAAGTTAAAATAAGATTCTCAAGGGTAGTCCCAGGAATCTCTCAAGGAGTCCTAACCGTGATTGAGTACCTTCAAAATATATCCTATTCCTATTGCAGGCTGTAGTGGTACTCTAGTTCGAATACCACTACATAAACTCGACCTGCATGGGCCACCACTAAAAACGTGTCACGACCCGCACCCACCGTGAGGGTACGAGTACGTAACAACGCCCAGCCTACGCCGCAGTGTCGGCGGTAGAACGCTGTTCTAGGTCATGAACTATAACTAGCATAATATGAATACTCTCCATAAGGAGGCCAACACAGAGGTACAACTCAATCACAATCTAAGGTAGAATGATAAGGATAGATAAACATGAAATCCAAAAAAGATACAGGAGATAGAAGTCTAAGTGTCTAAGATACATAATCCCAGAAATACATCTCAAAACTCAAATACAGTAATCCACAAGTAAATACAACTCCAGACAAAATAAAATAACTATCTAAACAACCTCTACTGTGTCTCCTCTAGGCTAGCAGGCAATCCCAGGCTATCTGTAAAATTTTTAACAGGTCCAGTCAGGACAGGAACGAGCACATATCTCTAAAACAGTTCATAGCAGGTTAGGAGTATAAATCATGCAATAGAGTAAAATACAGGAAGTGCTAAAAAGGAAGTACGAGTAAACAGGAGATATTTTGTAACTGAAAGTAAATACATGATAGTAGAGACTGTAAGTGGCTACGTGATTTAGAGTACAATATGGTTATGTAAACGGCTTAGGGGCACATGAATACAAATAAGAGGCACATTTATACAGCTACTGGGGATAATGATCACATAAACAATTCTACTCACCCTGCCCCAATTAATACACAAGGATCCATTCAAGTTACGTTATAAGCACATGAATACAGCTAAGGATACGTGAACTCATGTAATGAGTAGTACATGAGGCACGTGATAAAGCACATGAGAACATATAAAAACATGAACTAGTACGAGTACAAGGAGTACCTGATGCACATGATAAAGTACATGAACATAAAATATCCGATGCACCCGTAGAGGGATAACATCTCAGAAAGGGATCCATATAGTATTAATCCGTGAAGATACGTGTCAGCATCATGTAGAGTAATCTAGAGCAAGAATATAATCCAGGTAAGTATGAAAAGATCAGAGAATGTACTCGCCTGCAATCTGAGTGTCCAAGAAAAATGTACTGTCCAAAGAGTGGTGTATGGCTCCTAATTAGAACAGCACAAGTCACAACATGTCCAGAAGGGTAATATAAAGCACTACAATGTATTCTACATGAATCTAGGTCAAACTAGGCCAAAGTCAACCCTTGGTCAACTCTGGTCAACTGCACTAGTCAAACTAGGTCAAACTAGGTCATGTCCTAACCCAGCAAGTCTTACTAGGCCTAACCAAGACTATCCTAACAAGCACACATCAATACAAGGCTATACAAGCCAACATACACCCAACTCTATATAGCATGCAATTATTCAATACTCAAATAGGCAAGAATTCACATTGGATATACACTAGGTAATCTATTACTTTAAACTATATATGTCTACACATATATACACATGCATATATTGGTATTCAACATTAGGTCTATAATCATGGCATTTCAAATGGTTATATAAACTTATATATTACAACACAATATGCTAACATATATATAATATACATACATATCTAAGTTAACTGTATTCATAAATACTTATTTAAGAGGCTATGTGTGTGTATGTGAACATGGCAAAGGGGCAAGTGAGGGTTAAATGGGCATACATAGTGTATATATATCAAAGAGTGTCAAAGTGTAAGTGAACAAAGTGTCAAGTGTGATAGTGTCTATATAGTGTAAGGGGTACATGAGGTAATATAGGATTTGTGTTAACATAGAATATTACATCTCATTAACTTGTATATTGCATACATTACATCTATTATTACATTACATTCATGCTTGCATTCATTCATCATTCATTTATTCTCTTGCACTACTATATGCACCATACATTACATACTATGGAACCTACATATTCATTACAAGCCATACTTATACATGCTTACATTAGATAGGATACTTACACCTCATACATCATTTATTTAAACATTTATTCATGCTTGCATTCTCTATTTAATTACATAATATATATACATTAACATGGGTTAAAATCAAATAGAATATTATATTACACACAAGGGTGCACAAAATGCATATGCCGAATAGTAACTCCTACTAATAATCAATACTGTACCATCTCAGCATGAATTAAAATCTAGGATTAAAGTATGTTATAGATCTATGTGTTAGCTTTCCGAAACTTCAAACGGATCGCGTTTTCGCTTCCGAAAACTCCCGAAATCGCAAAAACACCGAGAACGCGTTTGTCTTTCGTACAGCCGACACTCAAATAATTCTCCAGAAAGTTACAGAAAGAATTAGGCCTATTAATATATATTTTTCGAAAGCTAACTTCAATACGCTTCTTTTAAAAAAAATGGAAGATTAAACCGAGCTTTGAGCTAGAAGTTATGACTTTTCTAAGTTAGGGCTGAAATTAAAAACGTGGATAAAAATCATGACGGATTTGGGTAGTTTGAGACCAAAGAACACAAGTATATAACATAATATATCAAGAACTCACTCTCTACACTAATATATATATATGAGACACTATAGAACACATCTCCAATACAAAAATATGAGATTAAACATGTAATAATTCATTCATACATAACAACAACACATAGTGTGTCCAAATTTGGGGTTTTCCCACATGGACACAACCACAACACAAATGACACTCCTATGACCTCCAAATGGACATGAAATGGACACAAATAGAGATACAACCATGGAAGTCATTCCTATGGGTTCAAAATAGACCTATATGCATGAGAAAATGAAAAGAAGAAGGGATTTATACCTCCCGGTAGATCGAATCGAAGAAATGCCTTCCCGGAGCGACACCGACACGTAGAGATTCCAAAAGGACACGAACGAGCTCCGAATCCTCTCAAACTTGGGTATCTTCCTTCTTGGCTAGAATGGAGAAGAAAAAAAGAAGATTTGGTGGCAAAATGGAAGGATTTGGTGGAGAAATTGCTAGGGATTGCTCTCTAGGAATTTGGGGAAGAACAAGAGAGAGAGTGTGGATGAGAATAATGAAATGAACTTGAGCCTATCCTCTCCCAAAGTGGCTGGCCATATGGGGCTATTTATCCTATTATGGTAAGTTCCAAAATGCCTCCACTAACCTATTCTATGAGTATTAGGAAAGGGCTAATTGGTTGGGGCTAAATTAGTCATTCTAAAGTCTCTAATCACACTAACCTTATCCATAATAATTAGTCTAACTTCTAACTAAAATATTTCTATCATGTGGACTAAAATTAATATCATGTGGGCCATGCCTAAGTAGTGTGTGGGTCCCACTAGAGTCAAACTACCCCCGGGTCCCCGTTTCAAGTCGGATTGAGTTGAAATTCGAACCCGACTCAAATAACCCCAAAACAATATCATAAAAAATAAAATAAATTTCAACCCCAAAATAATATCATAAATAATAAAATAAATTTTAAAAATATTCAAAAATGTAAAATGACAAAAATACCCCTGTTTCTGAAAACTGGGGGTGACAGCAGAAAAACCTATGCAGTTCGATCATGAAGGTCCCCCATGCGGCTCGGTCGTAAAAGAAACCCATGCGGCTCGGCCATGAAGACTCTCATAACAGCTCGGCCATGAAGACCCCCATGCGGCTCGATCATGAACATATTCATGCGGCTCGATCATGATAACCTTCATGCGGTTCGAGTATAGAGACTATTCATGCGGCTCGGTCATGAAACCTTTTATGCGGCTCGGTCATGACGACCTTCATGCGGCCCAAATATGAACGCTCCTCATGCGGCTCAACAATGATGACAGAACACGTGTCCTAAAGATAATCAAATTTTGGGTCAGATCCCAATAATTTGGGACGCATGGCAAGAGAATAAATTAAATTTATTCATTCAGATTTGCGGATATCAGCAAATCATCATGATGGAGATTTATTGCAATCAACATTAATGACTGATATGATTTGGCATAATCCTCATTAATGGCCCAGATCCTTCATGCTCAAGATTAATGGTTCAGATTGATCATTTACCAGGCCGCCGCCACTTTGAGAATGGGCAATCATTGTAAACCCTAATGATGCTCCCCACTATTATAAATAGCAGGGTGCCATTCCCTTACAAAAGAGACTTACGGAGAGAGATACGTACATATAGAGAGACACTCCCCCAATAATCAGAAAGAAAAATCCACAGAGATCAATCCTGAGAGAGAGAAGCCAGAAGAGCAATACGAGGAGAGCAAGAAGAGCATTTCTTCATCAACGCCAACCATCTCGTCACAGGAGCCAAGGCTACGACTGATCGTCCAAGGAGTAAGGCAGAGCTGCCGTCGCTTTCCCAAGCCTCTATCGTCACCCCCCAGAATCAAAAATAAACAATTGTACTTAGATTGATGTACCTAGGTTTTCGTTCCTAGGCTTTCTTTGTACAAGCGAGTTTGTAACGTGAAGTAAAAGTCCAGTCCTCCCATAAAATTGTTCTGCTCTTTTATATTTCATGGCAAACACGATGGCGACTCTGCTGGGGACAAACTTCTCCACGGCTGAGGAGTTGGTGACGCCATCGGATGCAGCCAAGCTTGGCTCCACGCAACAGAAGATGGTCGCCCGGTTCGACCAACAAGCGTTCGAAGAAATGCTCTCCGACAAGGGCGCTGGCCCGGTCCAGAAGCAAGCCCGCACAAAAAAGGCCCGTAAGGAGTGGAGACCCCGATCCTTCGTTCCTACTGAAGCTCTTGCAGAGATACCCTCTGTTGCTCAAGACGGCGGAGAAGACTCTCCCGTGGCCCCACTTCAGATCATAGACGACTCTGCTGTCCCCAAGTCCAGCAGAAGAAAAAATTATGATGCTAGACTTACAGGGGCAAAGAGAAACTCTATGCGATCCGAGCCGCATAAGGGTTCTAGCCGCATGGAGAAAGCCTATACGGTTACATCCGCCAGCCGCAGGAAGAAAACTCACGCGGCCATATCTGTCAGCCGCATAGCTTATGCGGCTACAGTTGCCAACCGCATGGATGAAACTTATGCGGCTACTGAAGTCAATCGCTTGCAGAAAACCCATGCGGCCACAGCTGCCAACCGCATGCGGCCAGCCTGTACGGTCGTGACTCCTAGTCGCACAAGAACAACTCATCCGTCAACTAAAGACAGCCGCATGCAGACAGCCTGCACGGTTTCCAATCCTAGCCGTATAGCGTCTGTTCTACGCTTCTCTCGATCAGTCTTCGACCGTCTCTCATGCGGTCCTGACCCTGATGGTTCTCTGGATGATAAGCCAGACTCTGTGGTATCCAACTTGGACTCTTCCTATTACGCACCCGTCAGCGCTAAAAGGAAGAAGTCTAGGGCAGTGCGGGCCCACCAAGCCCAGTCAGCTGCCCCAACCTCTGACTATCGGAGCGTCCCGCTGATTGTCACGCGGGCCTCTAATAGAAAGTTGTATAAAGCTGCTCGTACCATGCCCCCAGCGGCCAATGGGCGGGATAGTCATCAAGCATCTTCCAGTAACGAGCAAAGGCAAGTATACGAGCTACCTTCGAATGAGGGAGCAGGCGGGAAGCCTACACACTCGCGTGCCCGGAATTCCCAAGCCGGTAAAGCAAGTGACTTGCGTGAGGCCATCCTCCATAAACACAAAAAAAAAAGATGCATCGGGGTGCAAAGAGTCCTCCCACGGACATCATTGCACCCAAGTCATCGTCAACTGCTGCTGCAAAAGCACGACGATGCAAGAAGACCGGCAGTCTGTCTTTCAAAGACTACAACAGCCATCTTCAGAAGACGAGGCACTACCCGTCGTCTCCTGCAACTCTGCTCGGAAAGTCCCCGCTGATGGAAGGAGAAAGATGATGAATGTTCCCAGTCCGAAGATCTCAACCACTGCGACTAAAAGACTGTCGTCTAAGCGGGTGCCCACCACCGGAGTTTTTAAAGGTACTCGCTCTAAGACTAAATCTGCTACAGTGGGAGACTCGTCGTCCATAATGTAGGGGGTTGCTGGGGCTGGAGGTAGCACCCCTCCGAGCCTCCACAGCAATCCGATGTTCCAAGAAGACGAGCCAGGGGAGACAACTCTCCCATCGGATGCAGCAAACCTCGACGTCCCCGAAGACATCCACAACTCCCAAGACGAGGCGAACTCGGAGGCTGGGGGTACTGTTCCTTCCGAGTCTGAATCAGAAGGGAATATACCCACATACCCCGATGACTTCTCACTACAGGGGTACGATTCGGAGGGCGCTTCCTCCACCGCTCCGTCTATCTCTCCTCATGAGAAGATGGTATTCATGACAGACAGCAACCAAGGTGGTTCTAGTGATCGCCAGCGCATCGACAGTCTCGAAGCCATATTACTTGCTTTGGTCAAGTCTGTAGACGAGATCAAAGCGGCCCTTCCAACTCTGCAAGGAGGGACGCCTGGCCAAACAAGTGCGGGTCCCACGGTCAATGCGAACTCGAATTCGGTGGCGCCAAACCCGGGCAACAATCCTCCGGAAACAACGGCCCCCACCGCCGTGGACAAAGCACGCGAAGCGAGAAGAGAGGTCCAGGAGCTCCGAGCCATGTTCCACGCTCGAGAAAACTCTCAAGACCTCAGAATACGGCAACCATACCCTGCTGCATGGAGGGAATTTCCATTCCCACCAAGATATAAGCCGTTCAATATCAATCCTTATGATGGCAAGACCTCGGCAAGTCGGTACATCACTTACTTCGAGGTCACCACCGACCATCTGCCCCATGACGATGCCATTCTCACACGATTATTCATCGGGGCATTGGAAGGAGTCGCCTTCGACTAGTATCGCAACCTGCCAGACAACTGCATCCACTCCTTTGCCGGTTTCAAGCGCATGTTCTTGGAGAGATTCTACGAAGTAGGACAGGACATCACCATGTCCACCCTCATGAACGTCGTCCAAGGGAAGAAAGAACTGACAAGGAACTACATCGAGCGGTTCCGCCAAACCGCCATGAAGCTGCCCTCTGGAAATCCAGATTCTTTCTTGATCGAGATTTGCTAAAAGAGAGTTCTCTCAACAATCAGTCTCTAGATGGACGAAAGTCAATTCAAGGATTGGAAGACGTTTATCATCAGTGCCACAAGCGCCGAAGAACGATTGAAGAAGGCTCGCCAGCTGGGATTGCACATCTCGGACGGAGAGAACAAGGGCAAGCGTCCCAATAATGACAATAGGGGTAGCCCCTCCAACAATCGGGACAGCAAGGGAAAGCAGACTATGGTGGCCGATACATCACATAAACCTAAGCCAAAGCCAGCAGACAAACAATGGCCGCAAATCACTTACTCCTTCGAAGACGGTCACGTCAAGCCCATCTTGGACATGCTCATACAAGGGGACAGAATTCAGCTTCCTCCACCAAGACGGGAACCGCGGCCGGCAGAGATAGAGAACCCAAAGTATTGCCATTATCATCGCTATGTCCATCATGCTACACACGACTGCTACCAGCTGAAACGGTACATCCAAAATCTCATCGATTCGAACGCTCTGGCTATCGATTTCGAAGAGGTAACCGTGGCAGCCAATATGGTGTCCGTACAATTCGGCAGCTTCCCTCCGACGGAAACTCAAGACGGGGTGGTCCCCATCCCTCTGGCGATAATAGAGATTACCAATCTTCCACCTCCCCGAGATCAGGCTGCTGGTCTAGTACCCCTCACCACATCACGAGGGGAGGTCATGTAGATCCATCCAGACTTGGTATCAGAAGTGACTCGGCCCACACCATCTTCTACCTACAAGAAGAAAAGTAGAAAAGTCAGGACCTGCCACACAATCTCGGCAAACATCGAGGAAGCTACAGCCGTCGTCACGTGGTCTGGAGCGTAATCCCAACCTGTGGTTGACAATCCAACTGAAAACCATCAACCAACTACAACTGATGCTCCGGGACCGGCTCAGCCTTCGACGACCGACAAGCCTAGGCCGAGGGAGACTCGCTTTGACAAATCCCTCCGAAAAGAGGCAGCCCAAGGGCTAGAGAGGCCCTACAACTTTGACATCTTAGCGCAATTGGCTAACACACCGGCCAAGTTGTCACTGTACGAACTCCTAAGGCTCTCCAAGGACGTTCGTATTGCATGAGCGAAGCACTCCAAAATGCCGATGCCTATCTGGCTCAATCCAACCTCACCGGGGAGTGTTTGCCATTGATTGTAAAAGAACAGAACAATTATCGGAGGACTGAACTTAGACTCACAATACAAACTCGCTCGCACAAAGAAAGCCTAGGGACGAAAACCTAGGTACAGCAGACTAAGTGCGATTGTTTATTTTTGATTCTGGGGGGTGACGTAGAGGCTCGGGAAAGCGACGGCCGCTCTGCCTTACTCCTTGGACGATCAGTATGCAGTCTTGACTCGGGGAAGATTTGCTCGGCGTTGACGAAGAAAGGCTCTTCTTGCTCCTCTCTGGTTGCTCTCTGGGCTTCTCTCTCTCTGTGATTGTCACGAAAAAAGGGGAACTCTCTCTCTGTGGGTATCTCTCTCTTCTTATTTTTTTTATTATTGCCGTCCTCCTTTTTTTTTATGGGAATGCTGCTGGCTATTTATAAGGGTGGGATGTGATTATTAGGGTTTGCTATCTGTTTGGAATGTCGACGCTCCTTCATTCTATCTGGACCCTTGATCTTGATCATAACGAATCTCGGCCACTAATGCAGATAGCACCAAATCTTATGAGCAGTTAATGCTGATTGCTTTAAATCTTCGTGATTGGTTATGCTAATATCTGATTGCTCGCCACGTGTCTTGCTGATGATGTCAAATATTCTCGTTGGGATTCGGTCGAATCTTCAATGCCACGTCTTTTGATTGAAGATCCTGCCAGGGCCGCATAGAGTGGCCAATACTTGAACCGCAGGGAGATACCCTTCATAAGCCGCATGAGTCAACATCTCGTCGAGCCGCAGGGGACGAACTTTCCGTGAGCCTCATATGCGTGGTCTTTGCGAACCGCAGGAGACGACCTCTCCATGAGCCGTATAGTTTCTGTGGGCCGCATGTGGTATTAAGCCGCATAGGCCGGGCTATGAGTGGACCGCATATGGCGAATTTCTGTTAATCATATTAGAATGACGCCTCACGGAGCCGCATGAAGCTGTTCTTTAACCGAGCCACATGAGACTTTTGCCACGTGGCAACATAGGATTTCTGACAGATCGGGTCAGAGATCTTCTTCTTTTTCCGAAGAATCTGTCATTATGGTAGAGCCATTATGACACTTTATGTCAGAGACGTCGCAGCCGTCGAGTCGTGTCAGAGCATTAAATGAGGCCATTACTCCAATGGCCAACTGTAGGGGGGGTCACACGTGGCATCGATTTGAGCCGCATGTCCCCGAGCCGCATGAGTCTGGGGGTCTCCTTTTTGGCCGCATAAAGCAACTCCAGTATGAACCGCATAGGCTTGCTGTCCAGAGCCGCATGGGTCATTATGCCTTTATTTCTAATATTTTCCATGCTTCTACAGGACCCCCTTCAAAGTTTTCAATTTGTAAAATTGGAACACTTTGAATAAGAAGCATGGCCCCGTTCATGCCGCATAAGTGTCTCAGCCGCATAGAGTTAGCTGTCCGCATAGACTCTTTTCTACATGTCCTGATTAAATGCTCTTGATTTGTTTTGATTTCATGCCGTCTCTTGGGGGAGAATCCAGTTTGCCTCGATAGCCGAAGGGTCGATCATGTCGTTCGAGTCGTTCAGTAATCCTTCTTTTTTCTATAAATAGGCGGGTTTTAGATTTTTCTTGACTGAAAACTCCTGTCTTGTTTTCTTTTTCAACTGACAAACAGTAATGGCGCCTAGGGTTTCCAAGATTGTGAAGAAGGCCGCGGCGAGGAGAAAGAAATCGGCTTCGTCGTCGACCGTCGCACCCCCCATCTGCCTTGATGTGCACGTCGCCATCGAAGGTAATAACCTATGTAGAAGATTGGGTATTTTTTGAAACCCTAACAGGGTCTGCTCTACTGTCTCCTCTGTGCACGCAACCACGTGACCCACATACACGTTCCCTGATTGAGCCGCATGGGGTATACCCCATGTCTGAGCCACAGACGAGTTACGTGATTCGCATGCACGTCCATGAAACCCTAATAGGGTCCGATCTACTGCTTACTTTGTGCACGCAACCACATAACCTGCATACACGTCCTTTGATCGAGCCGCATGGGGTATACCCCATGTCTGAGCCGCATACGAATTACATGGTCGGCCTACACGTCTCACGCATGGGAGCCGCCTGTGAGTTGTCTTTAAACGTGCCGCATGACTATTTTCTGAATATCTTTTTATTTTGTCTTTCCGTCTTTGATTCTTTCAGTATCTCCGCTGAGTGCTGAGGTTGCAGTCACAGAGGAACTGCCACCCCCTGTCATCGACCAGGGGTCTCCCTCTATTAAGGAAGAAACGAAGAAGGAAGACTCGTCGTCTGCACAGGATAGTCTCTCTCCGAGCGTCGAAACAACTGGGGGTGATAGCTCGGGGAATTCTGATACTCCTATTCCAGATGAAGATCTCTTCCAACTGCATCCCTCGTATGTGAAGTGGTTGAGGGATTGGTATATGCGTTCCTGTAACTAGGTTTTTAGGAATTCCCTGCAGATATCTATTTTCTGCATGTTCCTATCTGTTTTCCTGTGGTTTGTGTCTTTCCTTTCCATCTGAAGAAGTGGTAAAGAATTTCCTTTAGTTTTGCTTGTTAATTGCGAGAATGTAGCTGAACTTTTTAATGAAAGAAATGTATTTGCTTCCCTCCTTTCTTGTCATGATTTACTTTCAATAGGATATTCTGTGTGAACTTTGTATCCCTGGTGTACCCCACGATAATTTGGATTATGACTGGCGTGCTTATCCTGAAAGAATGGGGTTATGTCAAGTCTGGGGACTTTATTTCCCAACGGGATCTTTTGCTCATTTGGGCGACGTCGTTGCCTCCAGAGCCGGTGTATCGAACTAGTCAGTGGTTTGAGCGGTCGACTGCCTCGCTGAAAGACCATTTCTTGACGTTTCGTGGCCTCCGGATCATAGTTGTTCCTCTGTCTTATCCTGCTTATTTTCTCTTTATTTCTATCTTGTAGCAGTGATATAATCCCGGAGGATGTGAAACTTCGAAAATGGATATGTTTCATCTTCATCTTGTACTTGCGGTGTTTATGGAATTTGGACTTGCTGGGGGATTTATTTGTGGACCTGTTATCCTAGGCGTACCTTGGTTTTAGGTACGGATAACAGTTTAGATAGGATGTCCGGGACAGTCACAACAAAGTGGTCATGGATGTTTTTGGTACTGGAGGAAGGAATGCCGTAGAGCAGCTGGGCTCCCGGGGCGCGGTAAGATGGTGGATTTATGCTAAGAAGCTTAGCGAATGAATATTTGTGGACCTATTACCCTTGGCGTACCCTAGTTCAGGATGCGGATAATAGGGTGAGAGGGAACCGAACACATTTGCTCAGAGGTTATGATGACATGGCAAACATGAAGGTTTTATCCTGAAACCTTCCTGCTCAGCGGTAATGAGAACATGGCAGGAGAGACTTTTCGGAAGCTATTTGTGGTCAACAGAGGACATTTGTGGTCAACAGAGGACATTTGTGGTCAACAGAGGACATTTGTGGTCAACAGAGGACATTTGTGGACCTATTATCCTTGTCGCACCCCGGTTGTGGGTACAGACAATAGGTTGAAAGGGAACCATCATACTTGCTCAGAGGTAATGTGGACATGGCAAGTATGGTGATTTCTTCGACGGAGCCTTCCCACTCAGAGGTAATGAGGACATGGCAGGAGTGGGCCCAATGAAGAAGGGGTGCATAGAATTACTCAGAGGTAGGAGGACATGGAAGTTCTATGCGAGGGGGCGGTTTGTTTTTGGTGGAGGTGAAAATGACTCAGAGGTAATGAGGACATGGTCGTTTCGGAGATTAGTGGATCGATTACCCTTTTTGTGCACTGGGAGCACGGGTAGTGGATCATGAGGGAGGATCTCTTTCAGAAAGAAAGTTCAGAGGTATGATTATACGTGACTTACTATCTGAGAGAGTGACCGGAATGCAAGTACATAATTTGGATTTTCTAGAATATTGAGGAAATGAGAGTTCGGTGGCACCGGCGGGTGCATGGCTCAGTAATCTGAAATGTTGTGGATGTGGGTTCAGTGGTATCAATGGATACATGACTCGATAATTTGGAAAATGGTGGGTGCGAGTTCAGGGGTACTAAGAGGGTACATGACTCGATAATTTTGGAGAATGTTGGGTGCGAGTTCAGGGGTACTAAGAGGGTACATGACTCGATAATTTGGAGAATGCTGTCTAAACATAGTATTTCTTCAGAAACTTGCCGTTGACGGGCAACATAAGCAAGTCCCCATTCTGCTTGGCGAGGCGGTAGGCTCCGTTGGAGAACACGGTCTCGATGACAAATGGACCTTCCCATTTTGGCTGGAACTTGCCTGCGGTTTTGTGAGTCATGACCATTGGTCTCCGAACTGCCAGAACGAGATCGCCCACTTGGAATGTTCTGATTTTGACCTTCTTGTTGAAGGCTCCTGAGATACGTGCTTGGTATAGCTCGATCCTTTGCTGGGCTAGTAGGCGCTTTTCGTCTAAGGCCTCCAACTCTTGTAATCGACGTCGATAGTTATCATCCGTTGTTAATTGATAAGTGAGGGCGACGCGGAGTGAGGGAATCTGAGTTTCCAGTGGGAGGACTGCCTCACTCCCGTATACTAAAGAGAATGGTGTATTCCCAGTAGCTGTTCGAACTGTGGTGCGATAAGCCCATAAGCATTCGCCGAGCTTCTCGTTCCAGTCGCGTTTGTTGGAGGAGACAAACTTCTTGAGGAGTTTGATGATTGTTTTATTGAATGCCTCTGCCAACCCGTTTGCTGCTGGGTTATATGGTGTCGAAGCGACATTCTGAATGCGGTGCTTATCGCAGAATCGGTAGAATGCACGGCTTATAAACTGTGGACCATTATCATGGATGATCCTCCGCGGCAGTCCGAAGCGGTAGATGACGTGATGCTCAAGGAAGCTGATCACGTTTGAAGTCTTAACTTCTGCGAGTGGGACGGCTTCCGCCCATTTGGAGAAGTAATCGGTGATCGCAAGTATGAAGCGATGTCCTCGGGAGGAAGGTGGGGTGATTGGACCAATGATATCCATTCCCCATGCTTCGAATGGCCAGGATGCCACCGTTGGATGTAGAAACTCGGATGGTTGGTGAATGAAGTCCGCGTGGACTTGGCAGGCTTTGCATTTTCTGGCATAGTCTATTGCGTCTGCCACCATCGTGGGCCAGTAGTAGCCCATACGGCGAAGGCGGTCCTGTAGCTTAGGGCCAGGCTGATGGGCCCCACAAACACCATCGTGAGCTTCTCGTACAGCTTCTTTGGCTTCTGCATTTGACAAACACCGGAGTAATAATCCGTCGTAGGATCGTCGGTACAGCATTTTTGTCTCTGTGTCGTAGAAGAATCTGAGAGAACGCCGTCTGATGGAGGTGGCTTCCCTTGGGTTCTCCGGGAGGATGTCGTATACGACGAAGTCAATGAACGACTGTCTCCAGTCTGGTGTTTCGTCGACCGTCCGGGCGGAATTGCTCGCCACGAATTGAATATTGTTCTTGGGACAGACCAGTTCGTGGCCTATCACCTCAACCGAGTGATGCGCTTGGTTCGGCACTGCTAAGGAAGCGGCAAGGCCTGCTAGGGCATCGGCTTCGATATTTTGAAGTCTGGGGACGTGTTCGATGAAGAATCCCTCGAATGAGGAGATAATGTTGATTGCTATTTGGTGGTAGGGGATCATGTCTTCATGGCGGACTTCGTACGACCCCCGAATCTGATTGACGATTAATTGTGAATCGCCGTATGCTTCGAGATATTCTACACCCAGCTCCTTTGCGAGTTGGAGGCCAATGACCAAAGCGTTGTACTCGGCCATATTGTTGGAACAGGGTTCCGTGAGAGAGTAGGCGCGATTGATCACTAGCCCGGTAGGAGAGATCAATACCACTCCGACCCCGACGACGATATTTCCCTTGGGTCCGGTTCTTGAGGCGCCATCGAAGAACATTTGCCATATGTCATCGTGAGTGGCTGTATTCGAATCGGCGACCTCGTCTGGGATCTCTTCATAGATTCTGGATGACTCCGATCCTGGGTGGGCTGCCAAAAAGTCTGCTAGGGCTTGACCCTTGACAGCCTTCTGTGGGACGAAGATCATATGATATGGGGATAGCAGTATTGCCCAGGTAGCGAGGCGAGAGCTGAGCGCCCCTGGTTTAGTCATGAGGACCCTGAGGGGATTTACCCGTGAGATCACATGTATGGTTTGTCCTGTAACATAGTGCCGCGTCTTTTGAATAGCGAACACTAAGGCGAGGCATTCTTTCTCCACGGCAGTGTATCGGTGTTCGGGCCCGACCATCATTCGGCTGAGGTAGTATATGGCCTATTCGTATCCTGCGTCGTTATTTTGTGCCAGCAGGGCACCGAGGGAGTGTTCCATTGCTCGTACATAGAGCAAGAATGGTTTTCCAGGGACCGGGGCCACCAGGACTGGAGGATTTGACAAATATTCTTTGATGTCGTCGAAAGCACGCTGGCATTCTTCGTCCCATACGAATGAGACTCCCTTCTTCATGAGGTGTGTGAACGGTCGGCATCGTCCGGAGAGATTGGAAATGAACCTTCTGATATAAGCTAGCCTCCCTTGGAGGCCTCTGAGTTCGCGGAGATTTTTCGGGGGACCCATCTCCGTTATTGCCTTGGTTTTCTCAGGGTCTACATGGATACCCCGTGCAGTGATGATGAAACCTAAGAACTTCCCGCTGGATACGCCCAAGAACGACTTTGTAGGGTTCATCTTTAGGTTGTGGGCTCGCATCAGGTCGAATACCGTTCTCAGATCTTGCAGATGATCTTCCTTACGGCGACTCTTGACAGCGATGTCGTCGACGTAGCATTCCACTATTTTGCGCAAATGTTCTCTGAAAATGATACTCATAGCTCGCTGATATGTGGCACCAGCGTTCTTTAGGCCGAATGGCATGACTGTGTAACAGTATGTGCCGATCGGTGTTCTAAATGATGTGTGCTTCTCATCGTCGGGGGACATCTTGATTTGATTGTACCCGAGAATCCATCCATGAATGACATACGTTCGAAGCCGCATGTGTTGTCAATCATGATGTCCGTGATCGGGAGGGAAAATTCGTCTTTCGGACATGCCTCATTTAGATTGCGGAAGTCGATGCAGATTCGGATCTTCCCGTTCTTCTTAAGGACCGGGACTATATTGGCGACCCAGTCAGGGTGTTGCTCCTCACGGATGAAGCCGCTGGCTATCAGTTTGTTGACTTCGGCTCCGATCGCGTCCATGACGCCCGGGCGGAAGCGTCGTTGCTGCTGCTTGACTGGCTTTGCATCCGGCCGTATATTGAGTTTATGGAGAGCAATATCGGGATCTAATCCCGGCATGTCTTCGTAACTCCATGCAAATACGTCAATGTATTCTCGGATGAGTTCCAGCAATGATTCTCGTTCCTTGTCTGTTAGGCTTTTACTGACGAAGATTGGCTTCGGAGAGGATTCGGTGCCGAGGTTGACCTGCATAACTTCGTCCTCCGTAGGAGGTTCTCTTAGCTCGAACCGCTTTTCCCATTGTGCGTCTAACTGTTGGGCCCACGGCTCAAGCTCGAGGGTTTCAGGAATGTCCTCGTCTTCTTCGTAAGCGTCGGCAAATGCCATGTTGACTGACAGGACTTGTCTGAATACGTCCCCAATGCTTGTGTCTGAGTCGGAAGTTGGTGTCCCGGTTGAGTGTGACTGCCAGTCGCATTCTTCATCTGAGCCTTCAGGGGTCGTAGTTGGCGTTACATACCCTAAACCGCATCGGGTTTTGTTATAGTAGTCCTGTGGTTTGCCCGCCGGGGCTGGCATCTTCAAAGGTAATCGTCGTCCAGTGTCGTAGTTCAGTCCTGGCGTTGTCTCTAGATCATACCCCTGTTTCTTCATGAGATATTTGGATTGAGGGCTATAGAGATACAGAGGCAGTCTTCCGTTAGCTGACCCGAAGTCGACTTCTTCCATGGCGAGGGGATGCGGGTTGTTCGTCCGGCCGAAGATGATTGGGTGGTCCCCTCCTTCGATTATTCGGTAAGCGTCTTCTACTGGAGTAAGTTGGATAGCGGTGTACACATTTGTCACCTGTGTATGTAGGTGAGTGCCTATACCGTGGTCCATAGCATACATTGTACATAGCTTGTTGAGTTCGATGTAATTCAAAGATAGCCCTTTATTGATAAAATAAGGTATCTTCTCGAGAGGGATTACATCATCCGCGGAAGGGGTATCGGAGTGGGCAGCCACATACTTGGCTAATTCTGGTTCTTCTTCGGCCACCCCCTGTATAAATGAAGACTGGGAGAGCGACCTAGTCAGCTTGATCTTCAGGGGCTCGACCGGGGGAGCAGGTCGTAAAGTTGTTGGTGGACTAGCAAGCCCCAGCTTGGCATCTGACGTGGGGCGAGGAGTGGCTGGTTCGCTGGAAGTGTCAGACCTCGCGTCGGGGTGACAGCCCTTTTTAGGAAGACGTATCGTGAGCGGTCTGTCGGAGGGATTGAGTTTCTCTGTTTGGAGCTGACCGACTTTCGGTAGTCTGATGGTAAAAGGTCCTGGTGTGGGTTTCGGCGCTTGGCCAGACCTTGGTAGCCGGATTCTCATTTGTTCTTCTTGTGCCGACAGACTGATTGCGTCCTTACGCAGAGTAGCCGTAAGGGGTGCAGAACTGCCCGGTTTGCGAGCCTGGAGGTGGATCGTCAGAGGTTCTTCTGATCCTGTGGTTGTCTTGGTGTGAGCTTGCACCTCCTCTTCGACCAGGTGCTTCTTTGATTTTTTGTACAGACATGAATCTGAGTAATAAGATTCGACTCCTTTGAAGGGATCGATATCAGCAAACTCTGTCCTCACGAAGCCGTGCTTATCGACATATTTGAAGCACTGGTGTAGCGTGGAAGGCACGATCATGTAATCGTGTATCCAAGGCCGCCCCAGAAGGATATTGTAAGATGTGTCGGCATCTATGACGTAGCAGGTGACTTCTGATTGGAGATCGCCGATCTGACATTTCAAGCGTATCTTCCCTATTGGGTAGCTCCTGCCCGAATTGAAACCGCTAATGGCGGTGCTTGTAGGTGTTAGGCGGTGCATCGGAATGCGAAGATGATGTAGCAGACCCTTCGGAATGATGCTTATGGAGGATCCAGGATCAATGTGCATTCGGTCCACCTTCACGTCGCCGATGTATCCAGTGTAGTACAATGGGCGATCGTGCAGGTTAGTTTTGATGAGCATATCCTGCGGAGAGAAGACGATATTGGGCATTGCCCCTGTATACGCACTATCTTGGAGCTCTGCAGGTTGGTTATCTCCTGTGAGGTTGACCTGAGCCAAGTATGCGTCGGCATTTTGGAGCGCCTCACTTAGAGCTGTGCGGACATCTTTTGAGAGTCTCAGGAGTTCGTATAAGGACAATTTGGCCGGTGTGTTAGCCAATTGTGCCAAGATGTCGAAGTTATAGGGCCTCTCCAACCCCTGAGGCGTTTCCTTTCGGAGAGATTTGTCGAAGCGAGTCTCCTTCGGCCTAGGCTTGTCGGTCGTCGAAGGCTGAGCCGGTCCCGGAGTATCAGCATTTGTGGGCTGCTGATCATTAGTCGGATTCTCGGCCACTGGTTGGGCTTGTGCTCCAGATCGGGTAGTGACGGCTGAGACTTCCTCCTCCTCTGCCGAGGCGGTGCGGCATGATCTGACCTTTCCGCTTTTCTTTTTAGAGGGTAAAGTGGGCTGAGTTACCTCATGGACTAGGTCCGGATGGACCGACATGATCTCCCCTCGTGATGTGGTGAGGGGTATTAGGTCGGGAGTTTGATCACGGGCAGGCGGAAGGTTAGTGATTTCCATTGTTGCCAGAGGGATGGGCATGACACCGTCTTGAGTCTCTGTTGGAGGGAAATTGCCGAATTGTACGGACACCATGTTGGCTGCTACGGTTACCTCCTCGAAGTCGATAGCCAGAGCGTTTGAATCGATGAGGTTCTGGATATAGCATTTCAGTTGGTAGCAGTCGTGTGTAGCATGGTGGACGTAGCGGTGGTAATGGCAGAACTTCGGATTTTCCAAATCAGCAGGCCGAGGTTCCCGCCTTGGTGGAGGAAGCTGAATTCTATCTCCTTGTATAAGCATGCCCAAGATAGGCTTGACGTGGCCGTCTTCGAAAGAATAAGTGATTTGAGGCCATTGTTTGTCCGCTGGCTGCTGCTCGGGCTTCTGGGCTGTATCGGCCACCATGGCCTGCTTGCCTTTGTTGTCTCGGTTGGAGAGGCTACCCCCATTGTCGTTGCTGGCGTTGGGACGCTTCCCCTTGTTCTCTCCCTCTGAGATATGCAACCCCAGTTGGCGAGCTTTCTTCAATCGTTCCTCGGCACTTGTAGCGCTGATGATAAAGGCCTTCCAATCCTTGAATTGACTTTCGCCCATCCAGAGACTAATTATTGGGAGTAGTCTCTTTTGGCAAATTTCAATCAAGGAAGAGTCCGGGTTGCCAGATGGTAACTTCATTGCGGTTTGACGAAACCGCTCAAAGTAATTCTTTGTCAGCTCTTTCTCTCCTTGGACGACGTCCATGAGAGTAGACATCGTGACGTCCTGTCCTACCTCATAGAATCTCTCTAAGAACAAGCGCTTGAAGCCAGCGAAGGAGTGGATGCAGTTATCTGGCAGGTTGCGGTACCAATCAAAGGCGACTCCTTCCAGTGCCCCAATGAATAACCGTGTGAGAATGGCATCCTCATAGGGCAGATGGTCGGTGGTGACCTCAAAGTAAGTGATGTACCGGCTTGCTGAAGTCTTACCATCATATGGGTTGATATTGAACGGCTTATATCTTGGGGGAAAGGGCACATCCCTCCATTCAGCTGGGTATGGCTGCCGTATTCTGAGGTCTTGAGAATTTTCTCGGGCGTGGAACATCGCTCGAAGCTCCTGAACCTCTCTCCTTACTTCTCGGGCCTCATCTGTCGCGGTAGGGGCCGTTATCTCGGGAGCATTATTGCCCGGCTTTGGTGCCGCTGAATTTGAATCTATGTTGTTCGCGGGACCGGTGCTTGTCTGGCCAGGTGTCACTCCCTGCAGAGTAGGCAGTGCCGCTTTGATTTCGTCTACAGACTTGACCAAGGCATGCAATATGGCCTCCAATGTGTCAATGCGCTGGCGATCGCTGGAACCGCCTTGATTGCTGTCTGTCATGAATACCGTCTTCACATGAGGAGTGACGGAGGGAGTGGTGGAGGATGTACCCTCCGAGTCGTACCCATGCGTCGAGAAATCATCTGGATATGTGGGGATGTTCTCTTCAGGTTCGGACTCGGAAGGAACACTATTCTCAGCTTCGGAGCTTGCTTCGTCTAGAGAATCATGGATGTCCTCGGGGATATCAGCATCTGTTGTACCCGATGGGAGGGTTATTTCTCGGGGTTCGTCTCCTTGAAACATTAGATTATTGTGGATGTTCGGAGGAGTACTACCCCTAGCTCCTACGACCCCCAGGGTCGGGGACGATGAGCCTCCTGTTGCAGCAGATTTTGTCTTCGAACGGGTGTGTTGGTATACTCCAGCGGATGGCAACCGTTTAGCCGACAATTTCTTAGCTGTAGTGGCCGATATCTTTGGACTGGAGATGCTTGTCTTCTTTCCTCTCCCCTCCACGGGGACTTTCCGCGCGGAATTGCAGGAGGCAACGGGAGGTGCCTCGTCTTCCGAGCTCGGATGTTGTAATCTTTGGAAGACGGATGGCCGGTCTTCCGTTACTGCCGTGTTGTTGCAACAGCAGTTGACGATAATCTGGGTGCAGTGACTTCCCTGTGAGGACTCTCTGCATGCTGAGGCTCCTTCTCTTTCCTTGCGTTTGTGGAGGATAGCTTCACGCAGGTCAGAGGAACCACTCTGTCCGTTCGCCGTCGGGGTTTGGACTTGAGCGGTTCTGTATAACTTCCCATCAGGGGCCCGTGTGATAATCAGCGGGACGCCCTGATAGTCAGAGGTTGGGGCAGCTATCTGGGCTTGATGAGCCCGTGCTGCCCTAGACTTCTTCTTTTTAGCACTTGTGGGTGCATAATAAGATGAGTCCAAGTTGAACATCACAGAGTCTGGCTTATCATCCAGAGAGTCATCAGGGTTCGGGCCGTACGAGAGACGGTCGAAAACTGATCGAGAGGAGCATGGAGCGGATGCTATGCGGCTGGGAGTGGAAACCGTGCAGGCTGTCTGTACGCGGTTGTCTCCTGTCGTCGGACGAGTTCTTATGCGGCTAGGAGCCATGACCGTGCAGGCTGGCAGCATGCGGTTGGCATCTGTGGCCGCATGGGTTTTCTGCAAACGATTGACTTTTCTAGCCGCATGAGTTTCATCCATGCGGTCGGGAACTATAGTCGCATAAGTTATGCGGCTGACAGAAGTAGCCGCATGAGTTTTCTTCATGCGGTTGGCGGATGTAGCCGCATGGGCTTTCTCCCTGCGGCTAATACTCTTCTGCGGTTCGGACCGCGTAGAGTCCCCCTTTGTCCCTGCAAGTCCAGCATCATAACGTTTTCTTCTGTCGGACTTGGGGGCAGCAGAGTTGTCTACGATCTGAAGTGGGACCGCAGGGGAATCCTTCTCGCCGTCTTGAGCAACAGAGGGCATCCCATCGAGGGCTTGAGGAGGAGCAAATGACTTCGGTCTCCATTCTTTACAAGCCTTCGTGGTGCGGGTGCGCTTCTGGGCCGGGCCAGCGCTGCCTTCAGAGAGCATCTCTTCGAACGCCTGTTGGTCGAAGCGGACAACCATCTTCTTTTGTGTGGAGCCAAGTTTGGCTGCATCTGATTGCGTCACCAACTCCTCAGCCGTGGAGAAGTTAGTCCCCATCAGAGTCGCCATCGTGTTTGCCATTGATTGTAAAAGAACAGAACAATTATCGGAGGACTGAACTTAGACTCACAATACAAACTCGCTCGCACAAAGAAAGCCTAGGGACGAAAACCTAGGTACAGCAGACTAAGTGCGATTGTTTATTTTTGATTCTGGGGGGTGACGATAGAGGCTCGGGAAAGCGACGGCCGCTCTGCCTTACTCCTTGGACGATCAGTATGCAGTCTTGACTCGGGGAAGATTTGCTCGGCGTTGACGAAGAAAGGCTCTTCTTGCTCCTCTCTGGTTGCTCTCTGGGCTTCTCTCTCTCTGTGATTGTCACGAAAAAAGGGGAACTCTCTCTCTGTGGGTATCTCTCTCTTCTTATTTTTTTATTATTGCCGCCCTCCTTTTTTTTTATGGGAATGCTGCTGGCTATTTATAGGGGTGGGATGTGATTATTAGGGTTTGCTATCTGTTTGGAATGTCGGCGCTCCTTCATTCTATCTGGACCCTTGATCTTGATCATAACGAATCTCGGCCACTAATGCGGATAGCACCAAATCTTATGAGCAGTTAATGCTGATTGCTTTAAATCTTCGTGATTGGTTATGCTAATATCTGATTGCTCGCCACGTGTCTTGCTGATGATGTCAAATATTCTCGTTGGGATTCGGTCGAATCTTCAATGCCACGTCTTTTGATTGAAGATCCTGCCAGGGCCGCATAGAGTGGCCAATACTTGAACCGCAGGGAGATACCCTTCATGAGCCGCATGAGTCAACATCTCGTCGAGCCGCAGGGGACGAACTTTCCGTGAGCCTCATATGCGTGGTCTTTGCGAACCGCAGGAGACGACCTCTCCATGAGCCGTATAGTTTCTGTGGGCCGCATGTGGTATTGAGCCGCATAGGCCGGGCTATGAGTGGACCGCATATGGCGGATTTCTGTTAATCATATTAGAATGACGCCTCACGGAGCCGCATGAAGCTGTTCTTTAACCGAGCCGCATGAGACTTTTGCCACGTGGCAACATAGGATTTCTGACAGATCGGGTCAGAGATCTTCTTCTTTTTCCGAAGAATCTGTCATTATGGCAGAGCCATTATGACACTTTATGTCAGAGACGTCGCAGCCGTCGAGTCGTGTCAGAGCATTAAATGAGGCCATTACTCCAATGGCCAACTGTAGGGGGGGTCACACGTGGCATCGATTTGAGCCGCACGTCCCCGAGCCGCATGAGTCTGGGGGTCTCCTTTTTGGCCGCATAAAGCAACTCCAGTATGAACCGCATAGGCTTGCTGTCCAGAGCCGCATGGGTCATTATGCCTTTATTTCTAATATTTTCCATGCTTCTACAGGGAGGACTCACCTGTGGATCTCCAGGATAGCGCCTGTACGGGAGCAGTGCCCAACATCGTCTTCACTCCGCAGGACATGGTCATTAAAACTAATCTGCACGATCGCCCATTATACTACACTGGATACATCGGCGACGTAAAGGTGGATCGGATGCACATTGATCCTGGCTCTTCCATAAGCATCATCCCGAAGGGTCTGCTACATCATCTCCGTATCCCAATGCATCGCCAGACACCTACAAGCACCGCCATCAGCAGTTTCAATTCGGGCAGGAGCTACCCTATTGGAAAGATTCGTCTGAAGTGTCAAATTGGCGACCTCCAATCTGAAGTCACCTGCTACGTCATAGATGCAGACACTTCTTACAACATCCTCTTGGAGCGCCCATGGATACACGATTATATGATCGTGCCTTCCACGCTGTACCAGTGCTTCAAATATATCGACAAATACGGCTTCGTGAGGACGGAATTTGCTGATATCGATCCCTTCAAAGGGGTCGAATCTTACTACTCAGACTCCTGCCTGTACGAAAAGTCGAAGAAGCATCTTGGTGAAGGAGATGTACAAGCTAGTACCGAGACAGCCACAGGATCAGAAGAGCCTCTGACGATCCACCTCCAAGCTCGCAAACCGGGCAAGTCTGCACCCCTTACCGCCACTCTGCGTAAGGACACAATCAGCCTCTCGGCACAAGAAGAGCAGATAATAATCCGGCTACCAAGGTCTGGCCAAGTGCCAAGATCTACAATGGGGCCACTAATAATCAGACTGCCGAGAGTCGGTCAGCCCCAAACGGAGAAGCTCAATCCCTCCGACAAGCCGCTGACGATACGCCTTCCCAAGAAGGGTCGTCACCCCGATTCGAGGTCTGACACTGCTAGCGAACCAGCCACTCTTCGCCCCATATCGAGTACCAAACTGGGGGTTGCTAGTCTGCCAACAACCCCACGCTCAGCTCCATCAACTGAACCACTGACGATCAGGCTCCCCTGGTCGTCCTCTCAGTCTTCATTCACACAGGGGGTAGCCGAAGAGGAACCGGAGCTAGCCAAGTATGTAGCTGCCCACACTGATGTTCCCTTCGCTGATGATGTAATCCCCTTAGAAAAGATACCTTACTTCATCAATAAAGGGCTATCTTTGAACTACCTCGAGCTTAATAAGCTTTGTACAATGTACGCTATGGAACACGGTATAGGCACTCACCTACACACACATGTGACAAATGTCTACACCACAATCCAGCTTACTTCAGCAGAAGACGCTTACCGAATAATCGAGGGAGGGGACCATCCAATCATCTTCGGCCGGAAGGACGATCCGCATCCCTTCACCATAGAAGAAGTCGACCTTGGATCGGATGCCGGGAGACTACCTCTGTATCTTTATAGCTCCCAATCTAAATATCTTATGCAGAAACAGGGGTATGATCTGAAAACGACACCGAGTTTGAACTACGGTACTGGACGACGATTACCGTTGAAGCCCCCGGTCCCGGCTGGCAAACCACGGGACTACTATAGCAAGACTCGATGTGGATAAGGGTATGTAACACCCACAACGACCCCTGAAAGTTCAGATGAAGAATGCGACTGGCATTCACATTCGACCGGGTAACCAACTTCTGACTCGGATACCAGCATCGGAGACGTGTTCAGACACGTCCTGTCAGTCAACATGGCGTTCACCGACGCCTATGAAGAAGACGAGGATATCCCCGAACTTCTTGAGCTAGAACCATGGGCACAACAGCTAGATGAACAATGGGAGAAGCATTTTGAGCAAAGAGAACCTCCCACTGAAGACGAGGTCATACAAGTTAATCTTGGTGATGAAGCCTCCCCGAAACCATTCTTCATTAGCCAGAGTCTGACAGATGAAGAGCGAGAATCGCTGCTCCAACTTGTCAGAGAGTATATCGATGTGTTCGTCTGGAGCTATAAAGATATGCCAGGATTGGACCCCGAGATTGCACTCCACAAACTCAATATTCGTGCGGATGCAAAACCTGTCAAGCAACAGCAACGACGGTTTCGCCCCGATGTCATGAATGCTATTGAAGCCGAGGTCAACAAACTGATAGCCAGCGGCTTCATTCGCGAAGAGTAGCATCCAGACTGGGTAGCCAATATCGTACCAGTTCTCAAGAAGAACGGGAAGATCCGAATATGCATTGACTTCCGGAATCTGAATGAGGCATGCCCTAAAGATGAATTCCCCCTCCCTATTACAGATATCATGATCGACAACACCTGCGGCTACGAACGTATATCCTTCATGAATGGCTTCTCGGGATACAACCAGATCAAGATGTTCCCTGACGACGAGAAACACACATCATTCTGAACACCAATTGGTACATATTGCTACACCGTTATGCCTTTTGGTTTAAGGAATGCTGGCACCACTTACCAGAGAGCTATGAGCGTCATCTTTAGAGACCACTTGCGCAAGACAGTAGAATGCTACGTCGACGACATCGCCGTCAAAAGCCGTTCGAAGGAAGATCATCTACAAGATCTCAGGACAATGTTCGACCTAATGCGAGCACACAACTTAAAGATAAACCCTACAAAATCATTCTTGGGTGTCTCCAGCAGGAAATTCCTGGGTTTCGTCATCACTTCTCAGGGCATTCACATCGACCCCGAGAAAACAAAGGCAATCATAGAGATGGGTCCCCCGAGAAATCTTCGCGAACTCCGAGGCCTCCAAGACAGGCTAGCTTACATTAGGAGATTCACCTCTAATCTCTCCGAACGATGTCAACCATTCACCCATCTCATGAAAAAGGGAGTCTCTTTCGTATGGGATGAGGAATGCCAGTGCGCTTTCGACAGCATCAAAGAATATTTGTCGAATCCTCCAGTCTTGGTAGCTCCTGTTGCTGGGAAGCCATTCCTGCTCTATGTGCGATCTATAGAACATTCTCTTGGTGCCCTATTGGCACAGAACAATGATGCGGGCCACGAACAAGCTATATACTACCTCAGTCGGAAGATAATTGGGCCAGAATACCGATACACGGCCGTAGAGAAGGAATACCTTGCTCTCATGTTCGCAATCTAGAAGACGCGACACTACGTCACGGGACAAACCATCCACGTAATATCGCGGATCAACCCCCTCAGGGTCCTCATGACCAAACCGGGGGCACTCAGCTCTCACCTTGCTACCTGGGCGATATTACTATCACCATACCACATGATCTTTGTCCCACAAAAGGCTGTTAAAGGCCAGGCTCTGGCAGACTTTCTAGCAGCCCATCCAGGTTCGGGGACGACTAGGGTATATGAAGAGATACCGGACGAGGTCACCAGTTCAAATGCAGTCTCCCATGATGCCATCTGGGAAATGTTCTTCGACGATGCTTCGAGAACTGGACCCAAAGGCAACATCGTCTCTGGAGTTGGAGTGGTGCTGATTTCTCCCTCCGGCTTAGTGATCAACCGGGCCTACTCACTCACAGAGCCCTGTTCAAATAATGTGGCCGAGTACAATGCCTTGGTCATTGGCCTCCGACTTGTAAAAGAGCTGGAGGTAGAGTATCTTGAAGCATACGGCGACTCGCAGTTAATCGTCAATCAAATTCGGGGGTCGTACGAGGTCCGCCACGAAGACATGATCCCGTATCATAGAATAGCAATCGACATCATCTCGTCTCTGGAAGGATTTTTCATAGAATATGTTCCCAGACTCCAGAACATCGAGGCCGATACCCTAGCTGGTTTGGTCGCTTCCCTAGCTGTGCCAAATTACGCTCGTCATCAGGTCGACATAATAGGCCGTGAACTGGTCTGTCCTAAGGATAACGTTCAATGCATGGAGAGCTACTCCGCTCTTTCAGTCGACGAAGCACCAGACTGGAGACAGCCGTTCATCGACTTCGTAGTATACGACATCCTGCCAGAGAATCCGAAGGAAGCTACTTCTATCAGAAGACGTTCTCTCAGATTTTTCTATGATACGGAGAGAAAATGCTGTATCGCCGATCCTATGATGGGTTGCTGCTTCGGTGTCTATCAAATACAGAAGCTAAAGAAGCCGTGCGCGAAGCCCATGATGGTATCTGCGGAGCCCATCAACCTGGCCTGAAACTGCAAGACCGCCTTCGCCGAATGGGCTATTACTGGCCCACGATGGTTGCAGACGCAATAGATTATGCACGAAAGTGCAAAGCCTGCCAAATCCACGCCGACTTTATCTACCAGCCATCTGAATTCCTACATCCGACTGTGGCCTCTTGGCCATTCGAAGCATGGGGTATGGACATCGTCGGCCCAATTACCCTGCCTTCGTCCAGAGGACACCGATTCATACTCGCAATCATCGATTACTTCTCCAAATGGTCGGAAGCTATCCTATTGGCAGAGATGAAAACCTCAAACGTGATCAGCTTCCTTAAGCATCATGTCATCTACCGCTTTGGACTGCTCCGAAGGATCATTCACGACAATGGGCCACAGTTCGCAAGCCATGCATTTTATCGGTTCTGCGACAAGCACCGAATTCAGAATATTGCTTCGACACCCTACAACCCATCAGCCAATGGGTTGGCCGAAGCATTCAACAAAACCATAATCAAGCTACTCAAGAAATTTGTGTCATCCAACAAGCACGATTGGAACGAGAAGCTCGGCGAATGCTTATGGGCGTATCGTACCACAGTTCGAACAGCCACCGGGAATACACCATTCTCCCTGGTGTACGGGAGCGAGGCAGTTCTCCCATTAGAGACCTAGATCCCCTCACTTCGCGTCGCCCTCACACATCAGTTGACGACGGATGAAAACCACCATCGTCGACTACAGGAATTGGAGGCCCTAGACGAGAAGCGCCTGTTAGCTCAACAACGAATTGAGCTGTATCAAGCCCGAATCTCCGGAGCTTTCAACAAGAAGGTCAAGGTCAGAACATTCCAAGTAGGCGATCTCGTTCTGGCGGTTCGGAGGCCGATGGTTATTACGCATAAAACCGCCGGTAAATTCCAACCAAAATGGGAAGGCCCGTTCATCATCGAAGCTGTATTCTCCAACGGCGCCTACCGCCTCGCAAAACAAAATGGAGACTTGCTCATGTTGCCCATCAACGACAAGTTTCTGAAGAAGTATTATGTCTGAAATAAAATCCTCAAGACATCTCAGAGTGTCGAGTCATGTACCTCCCTGTACCACTGAACTTATATTCTGGTTCCATGCATAAGAGTCATGTACCCGCTAGTACCTCTGAACTCATTCCCACATTTTACAATCATTCGAGTCATGTACCCGCTGGTACCTCTGAACTCATTCTTATATTTTACAATCATTCGAGTCACGTGCCTGCTGGTACCTCTGAACTTATTCCCCACATTTTCCAATCATTCGAGTCACGTGCCCGCTGGTACCGCTGAACTCACACTCACCATTCTCCAGATTCCCGAGTCATGCACTCTTTCGTGCCACTGAACTCACATTCACATCATTCCAAATTATCGAGTCATGTACCCGCTGGTGCCTCTGAACTCACATTCCGGTCACTCTTTCAGATAGTAAGTCATGTATGAGCATACCTCTGAACTTTCTTCCTGGAAGAGATCCCCCCTCATGATCCACTACCCGCACTTCCAGTGCACAAAAAAGGGTAAGCGATCCACAAATTTCCAAAACGGCCACGTCCTCATTACCTCTGAGTCGTTTCACTTCCGCCAAAAACAAATCACCCTCTACATAGAACTTCCATGTCCTCATTACCTCTGAGTCATTTTATGTACCCCCTCTTCATTGAGCCCACTCCTACCATGTCCTCATTACCTCTGAGTGGGAAGGCTCCGTAGAAGAAACCTTCATACTTGCCATGTCCTCATTACCTCTGAGTAAGTATGTCGGCTCCCTTTCAACCTATTATCTGTACCCACAATCGGAGTACGACAAGGATAATAGGTCCACAAATGTCCTCTGTTGACCATAATCTGTTGACCACAAATGTCCTCTGTTGACCACAAATGTCCTCTGTTGACCACAAATGCCCTCTGATGACCACAAGTGTCCTCAGTCGACCACAGATGCTGTACTGGGTCTCCAGTACACGCCCACCCCTTCCCTATCATACCCGGGAGCCCAGTTGCTCCCTGGCATTCTCTCGAATACCAAAAACTTCTATAGCTGTCTCATCGTGAAGTTGCTCTAGGTATTCCTCTCCAAAATTTGTTACTCGTACCTAAAACCAAGGTACGCCCAGGGTAACAGGTCCACAAATAATCCTCCAGCAGGTTCAATTCCACAAATACCACGAGTACAAGAAAGAGAAGATGAGTTGAAACATGCTCATTTATTCAAAATTCAAAGTGCTACATCATTTGGGATCACATCGCTTACAAAATGAAAACAAAAAAGAAAAAAAGAAGGGGAAAAGGAGCAAAAGAAAACAGAAAACCGATCACTGCTCCGGGGCACATAGCATCGTAAGACGGTCCGTCAGCAAGGCAACCGACCGCTCAAACCTCTGTTTAGCTCGATGCTCCGCCTCTTGGGTCAGCGCCACCGCGTCCTCCAGATGAGCGTGAGCTTGCCAGTTCTCCTCAAATTTCTTCAAAGCCCGCTCCAGGTTAACAGAAGATCGGGAAACCTTCTCGGCCTCCCGAACGATCGACTCCTGTTCCGTATGAGCAGCCTTCAGCTCCGACTCTAGGAAGGCCAATTCCCTCTGAAGTGCGAGAATCCGCTCCTTAGTGTCAGCTATTCCACCAGAAGCAGCCTCCTCCCGAGCCCTACAAGCTTGACTTCGATGACCCAGCCTGTCATACGAAGCGAAAAGCTTATCAAGGTCCCCCTTCACAACTGGCCCGGCAGTGTCTCGAGCAGGCTTTATCCTATCTCGAGCGGCAATAAGGAAACCCCACTCCCGTTCAATCGTACCGGGCAAGTCAGCCTGCCGTAACACCAGCAATCGGGTCATGAGCTGATCAGCCTCTGCCAACTTGGGCTCCAGGAGCGCAGCCAACCCCATCCTGCCAGGAAGAGTCTTCAAAGTTTCAATCTGACCCCGAACGCACCGCAAGGACAGAGAAAAAGGGGTCCCTCGTTCTACGGCAGCATCTACGCCCCTCTTTAAATGGCGATAGAAGCTGTCGACCACATCCTGCGACACCTCGTCCAGAGCCTCCGAAGAAGCCGGCGTCAACGGGAGTGTAGCTAGTAACACCGAAGAAGACACGACAGAATCTGCCACTCCTGCCACGAGGGAAACAAACTCCGTGCGGAAGGACGCCTGAACAGCAGCCAACTCCTCTTCAGCAGCCCGCAGAACTTGAATGCTCGGCAGGTCCGAGAAGTCAGTCTCTGAAGCCGTATGAGTAGCAGAGGATGAGACAGAGACCATCGCTTCCAGAACAAGCTCTACTCCCATCTGCCCGGAGCTGGCGGGAGTCCCCTCGACATGAGTCGGTGAAGGAGAAGAAATGCTCTTTTCCCCCAGATCGCAACAGGCCGAGCCTTCCCCAAGAACATCCGCTGTGGGAAGTAAAGGATCAGGACCTGTAGGGCCAAGACAACCATGAATTGATTTGACCTGGAGGATATGTTGATAGAGCAAATAAGCCCCCATCACTAGTCAATATTTAGCTTATCTTACCAGCAGAAGAGTGTGGAGGCTGAGGTTCGCCTACGGCCACCACAACCTCTCCACCAGCGGCCTCCGAGTCGAATATAATAGACTCCTCCGCTCTGGCACCCTCGGGAGGGGATGCGACGAGATCGGCGTCACCTTGCTAAAATTCAGCAATCTCAGAGACAGGTCCGAAGAAATCTTCGTCACCCCGGGCCGGGGCCTCAGCAACTTGGGAGTCCTCAGCCGCCGCTGGGAGAGCCCCCGCAGAAAGGACCGCGGTACACACGCTGCTAATCAAAGCAGCAAGGGCCGGATCGACCTCAGGAGCAGCAGACGGTTCATGAGAGCCTGGTTCGTCAGACGCCTACAAAGAAAAATGATTAGGTCATATCTCTAAGAAAAAGAAAGCCACAACAAGAAGATAGCTCCACCGCAGTCTTATCTCCGGAATATCGTCAGCATTTTCACCCCTCTCGGTAATAAGCAATCCACGAGACCTAACGGCGGCTCTTTTCACAGAAAAGGTCATTCTGCCGTCAGAAGACTCACGTCTGACTCGTTTGCGTGAGGGACCAGGCACAGCGGGAGGCTGTCCTTTCCTCACTACTTTCTCTTGTGTAGCAAGCAACGGATCCTCCGCCAGTTCGTCTGGTGTGGTAAGCGGTTGATCCGCTACTTCTTCACCCCCATAAGAAAGAGAGTCTTCGCTATCATGATCATCATCCTCCTCAGCCGCCTCGGAAGACTCTGATTTAGGGAGGGAATCTGGAGCGCTAGTTTCTTTCTAGCCTTAGCCCCCTTGGGCTTTTCCTCTAAACCGGTACCCACGATGAAACTGGTACTCGGATCGAAATTAACAGGAGGCTTGTTCGCCATAACATGATACAAGGCAGCCACGTACAAAATTTCCCTCGGCACCTTAGCATCAGGGACCGAGAAGCTGGCTCGAGTATGATAAGCGTCATAATAATTCCACGCCCTGACACCATCAAGAACGCTACCTTCAAAGCCCAAACAAGGGCTGGGACAGTCAAGGAATAACTGGCTATAGCCAAATTGGCAAAAAAACCTACTTGGCAGGTAGGGCTCCAAGTACACATTATTGCGGTTACGATAAACCAGATGCGCGGGGCGGATGTTGCGCAACCAGGTGAGCATCTTCGAAGACAGAAAGTGAGGAGGTCCGGTACCATCAAGGTGTACATCCCTCACTTTCTCATCGAAAAAATAAGGAACAGACACAAAAAAGTCACACCCATCCACCCTCGCCAGCGCCCTCCGACAAGCTGGCATAGTACTGTATTCCCAAGGTTGGTGATGGCGTTGAAAAAGGAAAGCGTTTTCGTCTGTGGCATCTTCTGCTATTCCAGATCCCATTAAAGACTTGTAGTGCATCAACAACCACCCCATCAAATAGAGGAAAGGTAGCTCTATGCGCTTAAAGTCCAGCGTCTTCTTGCGGGCAATAACCTTGGACGAGAATGTTCGAAGACCATGGTGTATGCTACACACCATAGCCGGAAGAAGAGCCAGTCTAACTCCAAATACCAGCTTAACGGCAGGAAGAATGAAGTGGCGGCTGATCCTCTCAATAGAACCTTCCTCCCCTCCCGAGACTACGCATTTCCGTAGCCATATCATCAAAAATCCAGCCAGGAGCGCCTTCTCTGACATCTGCCTGGTGCCGTAGTAAAAATAGCTGAGAGAGTCAGCTTGACTCCCGAATATGTCGCTATTAGACCGCGACTTCTTGACGCTCAACATCAGGTCTTTTATCTCTCCCCGGGTTTGAGGGGTTCGAGGAATAACCTCGCCAGAAGGGCCAACTTTAAAAAGATAATTGACCCAGGATGTGGTGTGGGGAGCGTTCCCTTCTGAGCTATCCTCCTTTTTTATAGCCATCTGATGACAAGCACTATGATGGCATAGCAACTCCTGGTACACCGCAACAAAACCTGGGAGTCGTCGGTTCAGGTCCTCGAACTCCTCGTTCGACGGGGTGTACACCTCGAAAGGCTCGTTCCCCTACGGAAGTTTGGAGACAGTATACATCTCATGGAGAGCAAGCCCCAACTCCCCTCCGGGTGCAAAGAACGTCACCGTTCGCCGGTTATACATCTCCAAGAGCGCCACGAACAATGGTTTATTGATAGGAAGCCCGTGACAGGTGCCCCGAATGGCATGATAGAGTCCCACCTCCCGCAGGAATGTTTCGTAGGTCTGCAGAACCCAAGTGGTCAAGTAGGCCCACGTAGAAGTGGGGTTTATCCAGTTCAGTAATGCCAGTCTGCCAACGGGATAAAATTTTTTGTGAGCGAGCCGATTCAGAAATATATCAGCTTGAGTGAATGTGAAGTTGGGACCATATACGTTCATGAGAGAACCTGGGGCCAGGCCCATCATGTACCGGAGGACGGAATCCTTACTCGCGTATGCTGACCTAATGTTCGGGTTATAATGGATGTCGTCCATCAACATCCCTGATTGGGTAGGAGTTAAGTTACACACCATCTTCCTGTCCAACAATACCATATTGAACCACGACAGAGGATAATGACGCTCCATGAGAGGAATATGGATCGCCATCCCATCCAAAGAAAAATCCCAGTTCTCAAAGATCTCTAACACTCGGAGATTCTTTATGATTAAAGCGTCTCCAAAGAGGAATGAAGGCTTCAGGTATGATCCATCCAACTTCCTAGAATTCATCATAGCACGGAGATAATGGAGGGTCTGATTCTCGATGGCGTTCAACCTCCCCGAAGGCTCATTAGCAGGAAATTAATTCAGCACGTACTTAACTAAGTCATCAAGACGCACGCCCAGGGCGAACTGATTTGAGCCTACTAGGAGTTCTCCTGCAGGATTTACTGGCAGATTCACTGAAGAAAGAGACGAAAAAAATAAGATTAGAAGATAGTCAAAACGAAGGAGCGTTTGAAAGATCACTTGAGTCTATGCGGCTCGGGTCGTCACAGCCTCATGCGGCTCAGAACCATATGAGTCTATGCGGTTCGGTTCATCGCAGTCTTATGCGGCTCCAAGTCAGACGAGTCCATACAAATCAAGTTCAGATGAGCTTATGAAGCTTCTGCGATTTAGGTTCGAAAGGGCCTATGCGGTTCAAGGTTCACATAGACTCAACAGACAAACTTAGGTGCTGATGCGGCTCAGATTCAGGTGAGACTATGCGGATCAAAGTCCACGTAGACTCATGCGGCCCTGAACAGACAGACTCATGCAGCTACAAGCAGATGAGCTTATGCGGTTCAAAAGTGAACAACGCTCATGCGGCTCAAACCAAAAATATATATGCGGTTCAGATCGAGTATGACAAGCCCATGCGGCCTCCTGGACGAAGTGCTTATGCGGTCATATCGACGAACCTTATACGTGCGGCTTGTGCATAAATTATGCAACAGAGCCATGGCAGTTAGGGTTCTAAAGTAATGCCCTTACCAGCGATGGGTGGATGAACGTCGGGATGAACAGAGTGAACAGCGGCCGGCGGAGGAGTGGCCACGTTCGTCGCCACAGTCGCCGCAGAAGTGACCGCCTTGTCCTTTGCAGCCTTCGATGCAGCAGCCTTCTTGGGAGCCATAGGTGCTTGGAAGAGAAAGGAGTTAGAACAGTAAAATATCGAAGAGAGAAAGAAGATTTCTTAGAATGAGAGTGTTCCTATTTATAGACAAAGAAGGAACGCCTTGATCCGTGTGTAAATTGATAACCGACTCTTCGGTCATCGAGACAAAACGGCTGAGTAATAGCCTGACTCTTGGGATCCTGGCCCAAGAAAGCAGCTCTTAAAATCTGCAGCAAATCAAGAGCATTAAATGCAGGAGATTCACAGAAGATTTGTACACGTGGCAGGAAGACGTGGCAAGAAGCTCATGCGGTCAAAACAGCCCATGCGACTCAGAGAGTTATGCGGTTGAGGTAATCATGCGACTGGTCAAATCCATGCGGCTAGGACAGAATACATCCATGCGGCTCTGGCATAATCATGCTTCTTATTCAAAGTATTTCAATTTTGCAAATTGAAAACTTTGAAGGGGGTCTTGTAGAAGCATGAAAAAGAGAAAAAAATGATCCATGCGGCCAAGGAGCCACATGCGGCTCAAAGAGTCCCATGCGGCTCAATCACAGAGTGGACTCCATACGGCCAGCAGAGGGAAGCTACGTGTCTTTTTAGAACGGCTGTACCCAGCGTCATTCAAACGCAATTAATGCACTGACGGCTGATAATTAATGCTCTGACGGCTGACAGCTGACAGCTGACAGCCCTGACGAAAAGTAGTCATGATGACTGACACAAGAGCAACATCTTCCTAGGAAACTGAAGAAAATCTTCACAACTTTGAGGCTAGTTTATGCGGCCAGTCTAGACGAGTTCATACGGCCTGTGCAGAGAAACCTATGCGGTTCGATCATGAAGGTCCCCCATGCGGCTCGGTCGGGAAAGAAACCCATGCGGCTCGGCCGTGAAGACTCTCATAACAGCTCGGCCATGAAGACCCCATGCAGCTCGGTTATGAACATATTCATGCAGCTCGGTCATGATAACCTTCATGCGGTTCGAGTATAGAGACTATTCATGCGGCTCGGTCACGAAACCTTTCATGCAGCTCGGTCATGACGACCTTCATGCGGCCCAAATATGAACGCTCCTTATACGGCTCAACAATGATGACAGAACACGTGTCCTAAAGATAATCAAATTTTGGGTCATATCCCAATGATTTGGGACGCGTGTCAAGAGAATGAATTAAATTGATTCATTCAGATTTGCGGATATCAGCAAATCATCATGATAGGGATTTATTGCAATCAACATTAATGACTGACATGATTTAGCATAATCCTCATTAATGGCCCAGATCCTTCACGCTCAAGATTAATGGTTCAGATTGATCATTTACCAGGCCGCTGCCACTTTGAGAATGGGCAATCATTGTAAACCCTAATGATGCTCCCCACTATTATAAATAGCAGGATGTCATTCCCTTGCAAAAGAGACTTACAGAGAGAGATACGCACATACAGAGAGACACCCCCCCAATAATCAGAGAGAAAAATCCACAGAGATCAATCCAGAGAGAGAGAAGCCAGAAGAGCAATACGAGGAGAGCAAGAAGAGCATTTCTTCATCAACGCCAACCATCTCGTCACAAGAGCCAAGGCTACGACCGATCGTCCAAGGAGTAAGGCAGAGCTGCCGTCGCTTTTCCGAGCCTCTATCGTCACCCCCCAGAATCAAAAATAAATAATTGTACATAGATTGCAGTACCTAGGTTTTCGTTCCTAGGCTTTCTTTATACAAGCGAGTTTGTAACGTGAAGTAAAAGTCCAGTCCTCCCATAAAACTATTCTGCTCTTTTATATTTCATGGCAAACAGAAAGCTCTCACTTACTCTTTAAAAGTTCTTAGCAAAGAAGTAGTATATGTAGTCTCTTCTTGTGCCTATGCTCTCTATGCTGCGCGAGAAATGAACTATCCTCTGTTTATAGCTTTTCTTTATTAGAATAGCCATGCGCATATGTACAGAAAATATACTGTCTTTTGTCTCAAAGATACATAAAACTGGGTAGGCATATGAGCCTTAGGGGTTAGTGGAGAGTGAACGTGCTCGAAAATTACGTATAGCTCGCCATGTATTTTGAGATATACTGCATAAAATACTGCCATGTCAGCACACGCTTTATTTGATGAGGATCAACTATGCGTCAAATATTGTTTAGACGCATAGCAATTGGTTGCTTACTGTAAGTAATAACTTTTCTTTGAGTAACTATGTGTCAGTTAACACTTGAACTCATAGCTTTTCAATTGCTTACTACAAACACTATTCGGGCAATAGACCCATACAACTGCTTCCTCTATAGCTGGCAAAGTGTAATAATGAGGATGACGAAATCACTGACATCTTTCCTGTAATCTGAATAGTACACACTGCCCGAGGCTTGTCTCTTCCCACAGAAGACAAAAAAACACATCATGTGTCTGAACGAGCCATGCATTTGTTTGGCCCATCTTTGAACAATGTATCTTTTAAAAAATTTAACTAACAGCTTTTGACTTAGCAACTTCATATTTTTAGGCGCATGACAGCTATGCGCCTCCTTTAGTACTTTTCATGCTTCTACAGCTGCTATGGGCCTCCCCCTTTACTACTGCAGTACCAAATAGGCCCCTAATTAACACAATTCCTGAATATACAAACTGGCACTCTCTTTCCCTCTTTACCTATGCAAACATGGACACCAAGCCCCCTCCCAATTCCTGTGTATCAATGCTCTATTTTCCCTTCTATCACGCACTGGAACACATACACAACTGCCACTCTCAACTCACTGACACACTCACACTCTACACTACACATTGACACATTCACTCAACACATAGGGTACACACTACTCTCTAGTGTGTACACTCATACACAATCACTCTTGATAATATTACCTACACACACACACACTAATGTCTATGCGGGAAACCCTTTCTATCACACCTGCACAACCTCCTACCTATCTATCCTACCCACTACACTATGTACAATGCATACACACACATACATGGTTATAGGTAAATACACACCTACACACTAGTATAGGTAATACACACACAAGCACATGTATAGGTCACACACCCTATACAAATGCACCCTATGAACACATGGATACCACTATAGTGTGTACACATGCACACATGCATTTCTACAAGCACTTGGTGTGCACCATGCTAGTATCGTACTAGAACTCTGATACTCTCATGATACTATACCAAGCCTTGTCCTAAATCATCCTACAACACATGAACATGTCTAAAATGACAATTAGAAGCTAATTAGTGCAGTTTCTAGCTAGTGCAATATGTCATGTAAAATGTGACATGTTGTGACAAGTGTAGGAGGAGCAAAACCCCCTAAATTGACTCCGTGTCCTAATGTGACATGATACAACCTATTAGTATCCATATGTGGACACATTTCTAGTCTCATACACTATTTACATGTCCATTTAGTCTATGAAACTAAATAACAAATACTTGGTGTACCATTCTCGAATTTTCCCAAAAATGACACAAAAAGCCTATGAAACTTCTACCAACATTATCATTAGAGCCATGCTCTTCTCCCTATGGGTACCCCTAGTCCGTGGGTGAGTTCCTAATGGTGTCATGCATGACAATAGTGCCTAAACTAGGAGAAATGACAAGTAGTTTACCTATTAGGAGATGGATTCCCAATGAAACACCAAAAATGGACACAGGGAAGAAGTTTGGACACAACCCTCAAGCTAATGGCCTCCTCTACTTGTGCTCCTTAGTCTCTAAGATCCAAGCCTTCTAGGATGAAGAATGGGTCAAGATTTGAAAGAATTTGAAGGGATTTTGGTGAAGGAATGGATGGGTTTTTGGAAGAGCACAAAAACTAGGTTTTGAGCTCCAAAATGAGAAGTGGCAGAATGAAGCCTCTCTCTCCCAATAGTGGCTGGTCATAAAGCCCTAATTCACCTATTTGAAATTTCTGAAATGCCTTTTGGGTTGTCATGAAGGTTTGGTTAACCTATGGAAGCTTTTGGCCTAAGTGGTTGATTAGTGCTAACCCTATTCATGACATATTATGACTTAAATGAGTCTAATTGTGACTAACCTAAAATATAGGTCCAAGTGTCATGACAAGTCAAAATAGGTTCACTAATAAAGGGTCCAATAAATAGGATAGTATACTAATAGATGCAACCACCATATATAATTAATAAAAAAAACACAATATACAAGCAATATAAAATGACAAAAATACCCCTATATGGAAATGTGGTAGTGACAAAAACTTACCGGGATCTGTTCAACCGTCGGAGGAATGGCTCGTACTTGCGACGGACCAGTGCTTCTCCGACAAATACGTCGAAGAACCAGCAAACACGAGGGATCGATACCGTGTCTGTGTCATGGACACACATGATGTCTTCACACCAAATCCGATCAACCGCTGCTCAGAGTGGTGACGGAGAAGAAACATTCGACCGGAGTTGACGTGCTCGTCAGGGAATACGAGCTCAAACTCCGTCGATGTGACTGACGCTACTCGGAGAAGATGCATCTCTGCTGCGATTGCACGAAGAAAGAGACGATCAAAACCTTTGAGTTCATCGAGAGGCTAGCTCCTCTCTGGAGACTCAGCGATGCTCGATCGCCATGGCTCCTTGATGAAGAAGAATCAGCTAGTGATTCTTGAAAAAATAGTGGTGTAAGCCCTTTTCCATTTGGTTTGGTAATAGTGGGCTGGGTCCTACTGATCAAAGAATATTTATTTATTTGTTTGAAGTAACAAAGAAAGTTCTGAATGGGTTTTGGACCGAGAAGGGATGGTTGTATAGTAATGGATGGGTTTGGAATTGATGAAAATTAAGAGAGGATTTAAGGCTTATTTATAAGGATCATTGGAAGCCTCTAGATTTCTAGGTGGTTAGTTACAACTTCTCTAGAAAGTATCCACCTTGATCATGTCTAACTATTTGCTGACTTGCCACTCCTTTTTCATTAATTACAAGAATATCACTCCCTTTCTATAATTAACAAAATAATAATAACGACTCCTAAAAATAATAATTAGAAATTTTTGGGGAAAAAATAATAGAAATAGGAATTTTGAAAACATGGGGTTACATATCTACCCACCTTAGAAAAATTTTGTCATCGAAATTTCAAATGGCGCGAGTAGACACAATTAAGAATAATCAAATACAAAAATTCGAAAATGACATGGAAATGATCAAATCGATTAAGCACGATCGTGAATAGAATCGAGAAAGTGTCACTACCACATTTCTAGTTTGAGGGTATTTTTTTGACATTTTTGGGGTAATTTAAATTTATTATAATTTATTTGAATTTATGGGAATTTTTAGAATTTATTTTAGAATTGTTGGGATGAGGGTTGACTAGGTTGACTTTGACTAGCAATGACCATGGTAGACTAACCTAGGAGCTAACCCTAGTTGAGTTTGGTCTTGATTAGGTCATGCCACCCTAGTTAGACTAGAGTTGACTAATAGTATGGTTATTCGACTTAAGTAGAGTTTTAAGTCATAAGCCATGACTTGTGATTAACCAATAAATCGATAGTTAGCCAAATAGGCCCAAAGTCCATTAGTCAAGTGCCCAAACCCTAACCCTAACATTTTATCCAGCCAACCTAGGGATTCCCCCACTATATAATCTCTCCCAAAATCTAGGGCTAGCCTCTTCTTTAGGAATTTATTTCAAGAGAAGAAAGAAGTGAGTCTCTATGTTCAAAAATCCCTAAAAAATCCATTTTTCCTACTTTTTAATCCAAACAAATTGCAATAGGTTCTAATTATTGTTTTCTTGCTATTGGAATTGGTTGTTCTCGGTTTTCTATCAATTTGGAGGAGTTTGGCCATCAAGAGGAGCACCTCTTTGTGGAGCTTTTTGAGGCTTTGGGTACTCTTAGGTAACTCTCTATCCACACCATAGAATCCTGAGATTTTTGCATCATTAGGGAGCCCTAGACCTAACCTAACAGTAGGAATAGGAAACCCTAAGTTTTTGTGTCCTTTCGTGTCCAAACAGGACACGTATCAGTGCACTATTCAACATGTTTGTGGAAATGCCACTGTGGAATCGATTGTGTTATTTTCGAAATATTTTTGAATAGAAAATTGCATTCTGATGTTGCTTACACGATTATAATTGACTGAGTTGAATTCGTGCTTGTGTCGTGTCGTTTGGACACTCGTGCACACACATTCGGACACGTGCGCGCGCAGCTACAGTGCTCCCCTGCCACTCGGGCTTCCTGCAGGACACGACACGAACTTGTTTGACACGAGATTTTGTGGACACTTAAGGGCACCCACTGTCATCACACTCCCCAAGTTTCACGAGATTTCGTGGTCTGGATTGGGAGAAATCAGCCACGCACGGGGAATACACTGCACTGTGCACACTGTGTAATTAGCCATTGATACGGCTCTGGTTCACGGACACGGCGACACGAAGACACGATGCAGGCACTTAGACACGAGCACCTAGACCTAGCCTAGGTAGGGACAAGAGCACGAGGCCTGGGTTGGCCTGTGTCGGGTGCACGACACGTGTGCACACCCGCACGAGGCTGCCCAAATTCCTGTGTCCAGTTTACCCGATTTTGGGTTTAATTGGACTGGACACATTTGTGTCCACTTTGGTGGACACAAACTCATCATACGACACGTGTACATGCTGTTAGTACATTACCAACCTATAAATTAGTGTTTTGTTTTAGTTTTATGTGTAAATTCCTAATTACCTAATCCTGAAACTGTGTAGTGTTCTTCCTGCATTTTTCAAATTTGAAACATGGACTTTGGCAACTGTTTAATCCAAATTAATGTTGTTAAGGATTTGGTTTTAGTCCCTAAACCTGTCCTCCTATGTGAATTCTACTTGTAGGTTAATTTTTAGGTGTTTTGGCTTTGTTTTGAATTCGAAATGTAGAGTTGGGTGGGGTTTGACTGTTCATGTGAAAATCTGAGATAGAAATCTGATTTTTGTTTTGATACAACTTGTGTACTGTAAAAGGAAGTCCTGAGTTGATTTTCTTTCCCTTTTAACTGAATTTAACAGCTAGTATTATATGTGGTTGGTGCTTAAATTAAAATCTGAGATTGTAGGTTCACATGTTCATGTGTGTATTACTGTCATTGAGAGTTAATCCCCTTCCCTTTTTCACTATCAAGACCTATATAGCTCTCACTACTCACACACTACCACACACACACCCTCTCTATATATCCTATTGTATATACATATAATGTAATGTAATGTATATATATATATATAATGTAGTGTATATACATATAATGTAATATGTGTATATGTGATATAATATGGTTTATGTATCATATAGGTATCCAATGTAGATATTTTTCAATGGGTTATAGGCTATGTTAGTTTATAAATATAAGTACCATATATATATAACTTGTGTGTGAACTTTATGTATGTATTTCATATTTATGTGTTATGTTTGAGATTACATATATCTAGAGTGTATTGGTTAGATATAGATTTGGCATGTTGTATGTGTTTGGGTTGGCCTAGATTGAATAGCCTATGACCTGTGTATGCCTGTTTGACTAACAGGCCTAGATTAGGCTTTACAGCTTTAGTAGACCTAGAATAGACTTACTAGACTAGTGTAGACTAGTTTGACCTAGTGTGGACTTGTTTGACCTAGTTTGACCATAGTTGACCTAGTTTGACTTCTAGGGTTGACCAGAGTTGACCAAGAGTTGACTTTGGCCAAGTTTGACCTAGATTCATGTAGAATGCATGGTAGAGCTTCATTTTATCATTTTGGACTTGTTGTGACTTGTGCTGTTCTAATAGGAGCCAGACACCACTCCTAGGACAGTACTTTTCAGTTGGACACTCAGATACCAGGCGAGTACATTCTCTGATCATTTTATATCATGTTTAGGATTATATTTCCTGCTTTAGACTATCTTACTTGATGCTGACACGTTGGAACACAGATTGGTACTATATGGATCCCTTCATGAGATGTTATCCCTCTCGGGAGCATCAGATACTTTTGTCATGTGTGTTTCACTTACATCACGTATCATATGCTTCTATCATCATGAATCTTCAGGAATCAGCTAGTGACTCATGTACCCTCATGATTACCGAGCCTTCACGAATCAATTCATGAATTACCCTTTATGGGCAACGTAGTATAATCATGAATCTTAACGTAACTTGAATGGATCCTTGTGTATTGATTGGGGTACGGGGGAGTATGAATGGTCATGTGAATAAATATCCAAAGTAGTGTAGTCATGAATCACTCTTAGTGTAGTCATGAATCAGTCCTAAGCCATTCACATGTTCGTCTGTACTCTAAATCACTAGCACTGTCTCTCTTTATATATATCATAGATATTTACTTACAGTCTCTCTTTTTACATTATGATATTTCTTCAGATCCTGTATTTTATTCTCTAGCATGATTATATTTCCTTCCCTGCTATGACTTGTTGAGATGTATTGTGCTCGCTCCTGTCCTGACTGGACCTGTTGAAAATATTACAGAGGACGAGGAGGAGGCTGGTGTGGATACCTATTATGGTGCCACCTTAGATGAGATGTTGGACCTGGACCATCAGCAGGCCCCACTAGCTGTGGATGACACACCCTTAGACTAGGATGTTTTCATTTATAGTATGTCATGGATGATTGTATATATTTGACTATGGGATTATGTATTTATCTTAGACACTTAGACTCTCTGATGTACTTGGGATTTCCTTTCATTTCAGCAGTTTCATTTATCTATCTATCAGCTATGTTATCATCTGTTTTTCCTTGAGTTTTATATCATATCGTGCTTCTTCTTCTTTAGTTGTGATTGAGTCTACTTTTATCATGTCACCCCCATTCGGGGAGTATAAACTGTTTAAGCTTTATATTGCTAGATGTTGTGACCTAGGATAGCGTTCTACCGCCGATACTGTGGCGTAGGCTAGACGTACCCTCGTCTCGTGCCCTAACTCTAGGGTGCGGGTCGTGACACATTTTTAGTGGTGGCCCATGCAGGTCTAGATTAGAAGTGTAGTGGTATTCGAATTAGAGTATCACTACAGCCTGCAGTAGGATATAGGACAATAATTTTTAAGGTACTCGATCACATTAGAAAAAATTCTTTTATTGCCATCTAAATCCTTATTTTCAGCTGATCCTTTTAAATTTTAATTGTCCGCCTTTGTTATATCGTTTCTTTCTCAGAAATTGATACTCTTGTTTGTCTATCTTCAGGATGGTAGAGACTCGATCGCAGCGTACCATTCATGAGGATGCTATGGAGGGGACTGCTACCTCTCAGCCAGTACAGCGGGGCCAGGGGACTGTAGCTCCTGCCACCTCTGCTCGTATTGAGACCCCGGCAGCAGCAGCAGGGGGTATGCTTCCACCGACAGGGAGACAGGACCCAGTTCTCCCAGAGGATCCTTACCAGCAGCCACCGGCAGGGACAGTTGACGCAGTACAGCTGCTAGCCTTCTTCAGGCAGTACATGGAGGGCCAGCAGACCCAGCAGCAGAGGCACACGGCAGAGCTCACTCGAGGCATTGAGCTGGTAGTGACCGCAGTGGAGAGAGTCATATCTCAGCCAGCAGCAGCCCCGCAGCCGCACTAGCCACGGGAGAAGGGCATCCAAGACTTCCAGAAGATGCACCCGAGAGACTTCCGAGGGACAGAGGGTATCATATATGCCGATGAGTGGATCGAGCATATGGAGGAGATCTTCAGCTGGTTGAGATTCCGACGAGGCTCCAGATAGAGGCAGCGTCCAGCATGATGCAGATCTGGCCCGTACCTGGTACCAGACCGACCCGAGGGTCGGCACAGCATGTCAGACTTGGGTAGCATTCAAGAAGCTGTTCAAGGAAAAGTTCTTTCCAAACGCAGCGCTGGGGGCCCTCGAGACCCAGTTCGAGGCCCTAGTCCAGGGGAGCCAGTCCGTAGAGGAGTACGTAGAAGAGTTCTGCCGCCTGAGCAGATTTATGGAGGACTTGTCCGAGATGACGAAGGCCCGGAGGTTCCGGAAGGGCTTGGTAAAGGAGGTCAAGTCCTACACCAAGAATGCCCGCAGCGCTACATTTGAAGAGATCCTGGTGGATGCACTAGCTGCAGAGGATGATCTTAATCTTAGGCTCAAGAGGGGGCGAGACTCCCAGGGAGGCAGCAGCAGCGGAGGACCAGCCAAGAGGCCGCACTTTTAACAGCAGCACCACCAGCAGCAGAGGTTCCAACTGCAGCAGTTTCAGCAGCCGAGGCAGCAGCCAGTACAGTATCAGCAGCAGAGGGTGTAGCAGGCACCGAGGCAGCAGGCTACCACCTGTGCTTATTGGAAGAAGCCAGGGCACGGGTGGGACGAGTGCAGGAAGAGGTTGGGTAGATGTCTTCTTTGCAGAGCAGCGAACCATCAGATGAGGGACTGTGCTCAGTATACTGGCAGGGTAGCACAGGGAGTAGGAACTGGAGCCAAGGCTCCAGGGGGACCGCAGAAGGGACCGTTGCCGACTCAGCAGCAGCGGTTTGTACAGCACCAGCAGCAGGCCAGGGGAGGCCAGCCGGGACGAGCCTTCGCCATGGCGGCTGAGGATGCAGAGATGATAGGAGAGCTGATTACAGGTTCGATTCTCCTCGACTCCAGTCCAGCATTTGTATTATTCGATTCTGGTGCTTCGCATAGCTTCATATCAGTATCTTTTGCGATTAGACACGGTATCATAGCTGAATCATTGCCTAGGACTTACAAGATCACGACCGGGGGTGGCATTATCCTCGTACGTGATGTTTATAAGGGTCGGAGAGTAGTTTTGGGAGGCCGTGAGTTGGAGGTGAGCCTGCTCGTAATGCCATTGCCGAACTACGATATAGTACTAGGCATGGATTGGTTGAGCAGGCACCACGCCAGCATTGATTGCAGAGGGGGTAGAGTTCTCTTCAGAGGGCCGGGGGATCCCGAGTTCGAGTACTCCAGACGTCAGGCGGAGCAGAGCAGCGGAGTTTTCTGCAGAGTCTCGGTCGAGGAGCAGGCGATTCCACACCCCTTGATAGCTGAGTATATGGATGTTTTCCCAGAGGAGTTGTCATGATTGCCACCAGACAGAGACATAGAGTTCTCGATAGACTTGGTTCCAGGAGCGGAACCCATCTCTCAGCATGTCTATCGGGTGAACAACAGCGAGCTGGTGGAGCTGAAGAAGCAGGTGGATGAGCTGTAGGACAAGGGCTTCATCCGCTCGAGTTCGTCGCCATGGGGTGCACCAGTGTTGTTTGTGCCAAAGAAGGATGGGTCAGTACGGATGTGTATTGACCATAGGGCACTCAACAACCTCACGATCAAGAACAAATATCTACTGCCACGGATCGACGATCTTTTTGACCAGTTGAGCGAAGCTCGAATATTTTCCAAGATTGATCTGAGGTCGGGATATCACCAGGTGAAGGTAAAGAGGGAGGATATTCCCAAGACCGCTTTCAGGACGCGGTACGGGCAGTTTGAGTTTTTAGTTATGTCGTTCGGGCTAACAAATGCACCAGCAGTGTTTTTGAACCTTATGAACAAGGTGTTCCACCAGTATCTGGATCAGTTTGTGGTGGTGTTCATAGACGACATCTTGGTATATTCCAAGACTGAGGAGAAGCACGAGGAGTATTTGAGGATAGTGCTGGAGACTCTCAGGAAGGAGCAGCTTTACGGGAAGCTCTCCAAGTGTAAGTTTTTTTTGGACCGGGTGGACTTCTTGGGGCATGTTGTGACTGGAGATGGTATCTGAGTTGACCCCAAGAATATTGTAGCAGTTGAGGCATGGGCAGCTCCGACTTCAATTGCAGAGATCAGGAGTTTCATGGGGCTGACAGGATATTATCGAAGATTTGTGCAGGATTTCTCCCGGGTTGCAGAGCCGTTGACTCGGTTGACCCGGAAGGATGCTGAGTTCGTTTGGTCAGAGGAGTGTCAGGCAGCTTTTGATGAGTTGAAGAAGCGGCTTACGATAGCTCCGATTCTGACATTGCCTTCAGGATCAGGTGGTTTCACTATTTATAGTGACGCTTCAGGAAAGGGGCTGGGTTGCGTCTTGCAGCAGCATGGGAAGGTGATTGCCTATGCTTCCAGGCAATTACGTCCCCATGAGAAGAACTACCCTACCCACGACCTGGAGCTGGCGGCGGTGATATTTGCTTTGAAGTTGTGGAAGCATTATCTGTATGGGAAGAGGGTGGAGATCTTCACAGATCACAAGAGCTTAAAGTATGTGTTCACTCAGAAGGAGTTGAACATGAGACAGCACAGATGGCTAGAGTTGATGAAGGACTTTGACATCCTACTTCAGTATCACCCAGGAAAGGCCAACGTGGTTGCCGATGCCTTGAGTAGGTATCCGACAGCCATGTGTTTGACCATGGATCGGCACTTGCTTGCCGACTTGGAGAGCCTTGGGATTGAGGTGATCGTGCCCGGGGTACAGATGCACTTATAGGGGATGCAGATTCAGTCGGACTTGGTGGAGAGGATCAAGTCGGCACAGTTTGAGGACGTTGCTCTGCGGTGTCTCCGAGAGCAGGTTCGAGCAGGATTGCTGGAGGGCGAGTTTTCTTTTGCAGATGATGGTGCCTTGAGGCACGGTTCCAGATTATGTGTGCCCAGCGGAGAGCTCAGGAAGCAGGTTATGCAGGAGGCCCACAGATCTTAGTACTCCATACACCCTGGTGCCAACAAGATGTACCGAGATCTGATGGAGCATGTTTGGTGGTCCGGAATGAAGCGGGAGGTGTCTCGCTTCGTAGCTAGGTGCTTGATTTGTCAGCAGGTCAAGGCGGAGAGGCAGAGGCCCGGTGGATTATTACAGCCGCTGCACATTTCCGAGTAAAAATGGGAGCATATCACTATGGACTTCGTATCAGGATTGCCGCATATACCAGAAGGGAAAGACGTAATTTGGGTCATCATTGACAGGTTGACCAAATCGGCCAACTTCTTGCCATTCAAGGTGGGTACGTCTACAGAGAGGCTGGCGGAGATGTATATGCGGCAGATAGTCAGGATTCACGGAGTTCCAGTCAGCATTGTCTCAGATCGGGATAGCCGTTTTACTTTCTATTTATGGAGGAGTCTGCAGACCAGCTTGGGCACTCAGCTCAAGTTTAGCACTGCATGCCACCCCTAGACGGACGGACAGTCGGAGCGGACTATCCAGACACTTGAGGATATGCTACGGACGTGCGTCCTGGACTTTGGAGGTTCCTGGGAGGATTATCTTTATTTGGTGGAGTTTGCTTATAACAACAGCTTCCAGGCCAGCATTGAGATGTCACCTTTCGAGGCTCTGTACGGGCGTAGGTGCCGTACACCCTTATCTTGGGATGATGTTGGTGCGCGAGCTTTACTGGGGCCAGAGATGGTTGTTGATGCAGCCAAAAAGGTGAAGCTCATCAGGGACAGACTTCACGTGACGCAGGACAAACATCGGCACTCGGCCGATAGCCACCAGAGACCGTTGGAGTTTGAGGTACAGATTAGAGTAGGATTAGTTTAGGTTTGATTATTTGTGTTTTAATAATCAGGTTTGTTTATTATAATTAATTAAGATCTTGCTTGTGATTAGGTCGGAGACCAGGTTTTCTTGAGGATATCTCCGTCTCATGGTACGATACGTTTTGGTGGAGGCGGGAAGCTTAGCCCGCGCTTCATCGGCCCTTTCGTTATCAGCGAAAAAGTCGGTGACGTTGCATACAGGCTAGACTTGCCGCCTGCACTTGTGGGGGTCCATAACGTATTTCATGTATCACAGTTGAAATGGTACGTGGCTGACCCTAGCCTTGTGCTTGATCATTCAGATATTGAGGTTGGGCCTTCTTCCAGCTATCCAGAGCAGCCAGTGGAGATTATGGATCGACGGGAGAAGGTTCTGAGGAACCAGGTGATACCCTTGGTACGCGTCGCATAGAGGCATCATTCTCCAGGAGAGTCTACCTGGGAGCGGGAGGATGAGATACGCGAGCGCTACCCTTATCTTTTTAGACCGTGAGGTATACTTCCTATCCTTCTCATCAGTTGTATTTCGCCTTTCAATTTCGAGGACGAAATTCTTTTAAGGAGGGTAGATTTGTCACTACTACATTTCTAGTTTGAGGGTATTTTTTGACATTTTTGGGGTAATTCAAATTTATTATAATTTATTTGAATTTATAGGAATTTTTAGAATTTATTTTGGAATTGTTGGGATGAGGGTTGACTAGGTTGACTTTGACTAGCAATGACCATGGTAGACTAACCTAGGAGCTAACCCTAGTTGAGTTTGGTCTTGATTAGGTCATGCCACCCTAGTTAGACTAGAGTTGACTAATAGTATGGTTATTCGACTTAAGTAGAGTTTTAAGTCATAAGCCATGACTTGTGATTAACCAATAAATCGATAGTTAGCCAAATAGGCCCAAAGCCCATTAGTCAAGTGCCCAAACCCTAACCCTAACATTTTGTCCAGCCAACCTAGGGATTCCCCCACTATATAATCTCTCCCAAAATCTAGGGCTAGCCTCTTCTTTAGGAATTTATTTCAAGAGAAGAAAGAGGTGAGTCTCCATGTTCAAAAATCCCTAGAAAATCCATTTTTCCTCTTTTTTAATCCAAACAAATTGCAATAGTTACTAATTATTGTTTTCTTGCTGTTGGAATTGGTTGTTCTCAGTTTTCTATCAATTTGGAGGAGTTTGGCCATCAAGAGGAGCACCTCTTTGTGGAGCTTTTTGAGGCTTTGGGTACTCTTAGGTAACTCTCTATCCACACCATAGAATCTTGAGATTTTTGCATCATTAGGGAGCCCTATACCTAACCTAACAGTAGGAATAGGAAACCCTAAGTTTTCGTGTCCTTTCATGTCCAAACAGGACACGTATCAGTGCACTATTCAATATGTTTGTGGAAATGCCGCTGTAGAATCGATTATGTTATTTTCGAAATAATTTTGAATGGAAAATTGCGTTTTGATGTCGCTTACACGATTTTAATTGACTGAGTTGAATTCGTGCTTGTGTCGTGTTGTTTGGACACTCGTGCATACACACTCGGACACGTGCGCGCGCAGCTACAGTGCTCCCCTGCCACTCGGGCTTCCTGCAGGACACGACACGAACTTGTTTGACACGAGATTTTGTGGACACGTAGGGGCACCCACTGTCATCACACTCGCCAAGTTTCACGAGTTTTTATGGTCTGGATTGGGAGAAATCGGCCATGCACGGGGAATACACTGCACTGTGCACACTGTGTAATTAGCCACTGATACGGCTCTAGTTCACGGACACGGCGACACGAAGACACGATGCAGGAACTTAGACACGAGCACCTAGACCTAGCCTAGGTGGGGACACGAGCACGAGGCCTGGGTTGGCCTGTGTCGGGTGTACGACACGTGTGCACACCCGCACGAGGCTGCCTAAATTCCTGTGTCCAGTTTACTCGATTTTGGGTTTAATTGGACTGGACACATTTGTGTCCACTTTGGTGGACACAAACTCATCACACGACACGTGTACATGCTGTTAGTACATTACCAACCTATAAATTAGTGTTTTGTTTTAGTTTTATGTGTAAATTCCTAATTACCTAATCCTGAAACTGTGTAGTGTTCTTCCTGCATTTTTCAGATTTGAAACATGGACTTTGGCAACTGTTTAATCCAAATTAATGTTGTTAAGGATTTGGTTTTAGTCCCTAAACCTGTCCTCCTATGTGAATTCTACTTGTAGGTTAATTTTTAGGTGTTTTGGCTTTGTTTTGAATTCGAAATGTAGAGTTGGGTGGGGTTTGATTGTTCATGTGAAAATCTGAGATAAAAATCTGATTTTTGTTTTAATACAACTTGTGTACTGTAAAAGGAAGTCCTGAGTTGATTTTCTTTCCCTTTTAACTGAATTTAACAGCTAGTATTATATGTGGTTGGTGCTTAAATTAAAATCTGAGATTGTAGGTTCACATGTTCATGTGTGTATTACTGTCATTGAGAGTTAATCCCCTTCCCTTTTTTACTATCAAGACCTACATAGCTCTCACTACTCACACACTACCACACACACACCCTCTCTATATATCCTATTGTATATACATATAATGTAATGTATATATATATATATAATGTAGTGTATATACATATAATGTAATATGTGTATATGTGATATAATATGGTTTATGTATCATATAGGTATCCAATGTAGATATTTTTCAATGGGTTATAGGCTATGTTAGTTTATATATATAAGTACCATATATATATAACTTGTGTGTGAACTTTATATATGTATTTCATATTTATGTGTTATGTTTGAGATTACATATATCTAGAGTGTATTGGTTAGATATAGATTTGGCATGTTTTATGTGTTTGGGGTTGGCCTAGATTGAATAGCCTATGGCCTGTGTATGCCTGTTTGACTAACAGGCCTAGATTAGGCTTGTACAGCTTTATTAGACCTAGAATAGACTTACTAGACTAGTGTAGACTAGTTTGACCTAGTGTGGACTTGTTTGACCTAGTTTGACCATAGTTGACCTAGTTTGACTTCTAGGGTTGACCAAAGTTGACCAAGAGTTGACTTTGGCCTAGTTTTGATCTAGATTCATGTAGAATGCTTGGTAGAGGTTCATTTTATCATTTTGGACTTGTTGTGACTTGTGCTGTTCTAATAGGAGCCAGACACCACTCCTCGGACAGTACTTTTCAGTTGGACACTCAGATACCAGGCGAGTACATTCTCTGATCATTTCATATCATGTTTAGGATTATATTTCCTGCTTTAGACTATCTTACTTGATGCTGACACGTTGGAAAACGGATTGGTACTATATGGATCCCTTCATGAGATGTTATCCCTCTCGGGAGCATCAGATACTTTTGCCATGTGTGTTTCACTTACATCACGTATCATATGCTTCTATCATCATGAATCTTCGGGAATCAGCTAGTGACTCATGTACCCTCATGATCACCGAGCCTTCACGAATCAATTCATGATTCACCCTTTATGGGCAACGTAGTATAATCATGAATCTTAACGTAACTTGAATGGATCCTTGTGTATTTATTGGGGTATGGGGGAGTATGAATGGTCATGTGAATAAATATCCAAAGTAGTGTAGTCATGAATCACTCTTAGTGTAGTCATGAATCAGTCCTAAGCCATTCACATGTTCGTTTGTACTCTAAATCACTAGCACTGTCTCTCTTTATATATATATCATAGATATTTACTTACAGTCTCTCTTTTTACATTATGCTATTTCTTCAGATCCTGTATTTTATTCTCTAGCATGATTATATTTCCTTTCCTGCTATGACTTGTTGAGATGTATTGTGCTCGCTCCTGTCCTGACTGGACCTGTTGAAAATATTATAGAGGACGAGGAGGAGGCTGGTGTGGATACCTATTATGGTGCCACCTTAGATGAGATGTTGGACCTGGACCATCAGCAGGCCCCACTAGCTGTGGATGACACACCCTTAGACTAGGATGTTTTCATTTACAGTATGTCATGGATGATTGTATATATTTGACTATGGGATTATGTATTTATCTTAGACACTTAGACTCTCTGATGTACTTGGGATTTCCTTTCATTTCAGCAGTTTCATTTATCTATCTATCAGCTATGTTATCATCTGTTTTTCCTTGAGTTTTATATCATATCGTGCTTCTTCTTCCTTAGTTGTGATTGAGTCTACTTTTATCATGTCACCCCCATTCGGGGAGTATAAACTGTTTAAGCTTTATATTGCTAGATGTTGTGACCTAGGACAGCGTTCTACCACCGACACTGCGGCGTAGGCTGGACGTACCCACATCTCGTGCCCTAACTCTAAGGTGCGGGTCGTGACAGAAAGGCGCAATTTAGCACGATCAAAATAGTCAAAATGGCATAGTTACGATAGAATCGTAACATGATCAACTATTGGAAATCATAAGTATGATAGTCTAGATACGATCAGAGTAATCATTTAGTTACAATCAAAGTCATTTAGGCATGAATATGGTCATGACTAATCAAAATCGTATAGGCACGATCAATTGGAATAGTCAAATTTCTAGGCAGACACGATAAAATATAGGTATGATCAAGACATGATCAAAATCTAAGAATGGTTAAGAATATAGTAAAAATCTAAGCACGATCAAAATCATCTAGGATAAAAAATCAGAATTTGGCATGATCAAAATATAGTCCCGATTAAAGTCAAAATTCGATTGAAACAGAATGATGATTAAATGATTATTACATGAATAGGAAGAAAATCATTACTATAGAAAAATCAAATAACGTTTCAAGATAGGATATGCAGGAAGGAAAGAACTACAAGGTGTAGTCACCTTATTAATACCTCATGCGAAACTAATCTTCTAAACTCGCTAAACTAGCTAAAACTCACAACACCAAGGAAACCCACGGAGAACTAAGGCAACTACCCAAGATTATAACTAGTTCTATTCTGACCAGAAATATATCAAAAATTGACTAAATCCAATTTCCATCAAATCGTTGGATGTAGCTCATCTGCCAAATGTATTTCAAATTTCAAGTATTTCTCTCAATCAAACCATTTTCCCAAACATCAATTTGTAATTGGCAACCATTCTTCCAAAAGTCACAATCTCAATTGTCCTAGCAAATTCTTAGAAAATTCTTATCAAGTTGATCCATGATCTATATTCAAAAATTATCCAATCCTTGAAATCAATCGACCAAATTATAACCACTAATCAAATTTTAATCTTTCACTATGCACGTATTAATCATTCTCACCCAAACACAACAACAATCTTAAAATATCGTCAAATGTCAATCATTCTTACAATAACTTGCTAGCAATATGAATCTACAACGTTTGATAGTCTTCCAGCAAAATTTTCAAACCCAGTTGCTCCTTTACTTGCTTAATGTTCATGTTTCTAAAGTTGCATGCCAATGCTCTTGACTCAATTTTTTACTACTACTTTAATACAACTATTTCATTTCTAGAATTTATTATTCCGTTGCGTGTAATGATCCTTCCATGGTTATATCCATCCTTTCTATGTATAATAGTCATATAATCTCAAATATCTAAATCCTCTGAGCGTTCCTTAACTTGATCCTCATATTCTTCAGTTTCCATATTATAGTTTCAAATTTGCTTCCTTTGTGGGAGAACCTATCAAATCCTACTTCTCTCACTTATGGCTTCCTCTATCTTTCATAAAAAAAATTGTCCTTGCTTTTAATTCAAATCATTATATTCCTTTATTTGTTCGATTCCGATACCTAGGTGCTATTAAGTACCAATAAGGGTTCTATCATCTTCTCCTGAATAAGTCATAAGCTCCAAAGTCTGTAACTCTCTCAAAACTTATTACCAAACCTGCTTCTCCATGGTCCTGCTACTATTCTATCTTTAGCTATCTAATCTTCTTGAAAAATATTGATCCCAATAATGCCCTTAATAGAAATGAGCTAGGTAACTACCTACAGCTCTTCTGCATAGCTATCAACTAAATAGTTACTCACAACATTTATATAAATTATACTGTATAATAGCTATCAAAATATTCACTATCTATAAAATATATACAATCTCCTTATATATGATAAGATGACTAGGGCTGAATCATGAGGGAGATTTAGGTCAAAAGGGGTTGGAAGTGGTACTAATGAGTTTTAGAAAAATTAAATAAAATTTCTATAGGAACCTCTGGTAATAGAAATGACTTCTGAAAATTCGATCAGTCGCTTAAGATATTAAATAAGGTCAAAATTAAACAAATGAAGATAACTCCGATAAAGTTGTCAATAGCGATAAGAGACCAAACAGGGTATATATTTATAACATGGATATAGTCTCAATTGTATGCAAAAACAATACATATCTACGGTCACTTTGCCTACAGTTCATGCCCCGCCAATATAGTATACATCTGACTACAGTGAACCATTGGTTCCATGACTCAAATAATGATCGATTACCAAATATTCTATTAACTTTATCCAATATTGATGGAACAACTCAAGAGATCAGATATTTAGGTTAGTCTTAATAATATTCAAGAACCTATAAATATTTGAAATCACTTCAACTTAGAGTCCATATCTTGCCAGTACGCAGCTGGCTGTAGTAAACCAACAATTTTCATGATTTAAATAAATAGCTGCAGTATATAACCGTTGAGCACCTCTAGATAGGGGTGAATAGAGTGTGTGCGTGTGCAGCAGAAATAATCACCACTTAAAAATTAACAGATTATAAACTATGACAAAATAAGAGACAGTAAATTAAATGCAGTAATCAAGAGATAGAAGATCAAACTCAGTAAAAACTACGATATATACTGGTTTTCCTCTGAGAGGACTAATCCAGTCGTGAGTACTCTTGCCAGCTGTTAATCTACTATTTGCAAGCTAAATGAGAGCTTGCTATCTCTTTACAACACCGTACTTGGCGACAAGTACACAACCGACTTCACAACACCGTGCTTGGTGACGAGCGCACGACCAACTCCAACAAACTTAATACGAAAACTGAGAAGTTTTCTGACTGCGACCACTTTACAACTCTGTAAACCAAAGAATCTAAATCGAACAGAATATTATTGGCTTTGGCTAAGAGTGGTATAGGTGGAATATGAAAGCTTTAGATCTTTGAAAAATACTTAGGAATAGATAGAGAGAAGAGTGAATGAGTGATTAAAAATGTAAAAATCCTTCTCTATTTATAGTGTTTTTCCTAACCGAACTCGGGCAGAGTTCAGGCTGAGTTCGGATGCGAGAATCCCGCAAACAAATATTGCATGCATATTTGGAGGGAACTGAATTTCAAATCTAACCTAAACGAACTCGGTCAGAACTCGGACCGAACTCGGTGTGAGTTTTGCCAGAGTTTTCGTAGATTAGAACTCAATTTGAATAGGCCAAATTGTATAGGTATTTTGGGCTGTTTGGATATGTAGGGTTTTTTAGAGATTGGGTAAGCTTTTTGGATTTAGTGGACTGAGAAAACCTAAGCCAGTAATATCCCAAACAATCTCACATTTTATATTTCCTAGACTCAATAAAGTAAAAATAGAGAAGAAAATATAAAAAGAATCGATCCGGATTCCAATGCAATTACTTTTGGATGATGACTCGATTATTCTTTGTAGATGCAGGATGTAGACGTAGTATGTTCTTTGATATTGATTTCAGGAACCTGTAACATTTGTAGCAGTTTGTATATTTTGCGTATCGACTTAAATTATCGTTGATTATCAGAATCATGTGTGACCATTTAGGCTGGGCCAACAATCTCTCCTATTTTGATAATTGACAAACTTGAGTATATACCAAAATATAACTTAAATGTAAATTTGAAATAATATACCTGACTTGTTCATTGATTTGAAAGTTTTAAATTTTTTGGTATTGCTCTTCTCTCCCTTTGTCATGTACGTAAAATGAGTAGCTCCCCCACAATATGTGAAGCCAATAATTTAACATAGACAAGAAAAGAGAGTAATATCACATGGAACAATTCATAACATAGTAGAACTAGTAGCAGTGTAAATAAACTAAAACTCAGATAACATTAACTAAAAGATAAAGGAAATACAACTAAAGTCCCAAAAAACATAAAGTCATAACTAAAAGAGTTTATGACTACTAAAACTAGTAAATAAAAGTCCAACTATAAAAGTTTAGACTACTACAAAGTGCAATTACATAGATCATCACTGGCAAAGTAAAATCTCAAAACTCTAAACTGAAGGCCCAAATCACATTTGAGCATCATCATCGGCTGGAGTAGGTGGCTGAGGATCGAAGTAAGCAGTAGTCAGATCAAAGTATCCGTAGGTGGTCGTATCATCGAACCTCGATCCATCGAAGCTAGGATAAAGGATTATCAGAATAGAAACAGTAGGGTGATGTGCCAAACTCCAGTGTAGATCAACAATATTGTTCCTCAATACCTGAGCCTGTGAGGTATGTCGGAACTCAGCATTGACATAAATTTGATGACGTTGTCCAGAGAGAGAGTGAAAAAATCACCAAAGTACTGATAAAACTGTAGATCAAATCCTGGAGAAGGAGTAGTAGGGGCAAGGGCAGGAGCATGAGCGTATGGATCAACCTGAGCCTCAGCAGGAGTAGCACCGGGTGGAGGTGGAGGTAGAAAAAATTTTCTAGATCTAGTCAGCTCAGAAGATGACGAGGAAATAAGACGTAGATCAAGGTTGATATCAAATCTCCTAAAGATGGCTGCTATATGCATGGGGTACAGAAGGTTACGCCCTACTCGCCTACAACTAATCATCCAAGCCATTAAGGTCTTAGGGATAGAGAAAGGAACACCAAAATGAATGTGGTACATGGCAGACATCTCATTGAAGGTGATTTTGTCAGTAGATCCCTTCTTGGGAAGCGAAGCAGAGAATACAAATCGACATAGCACATAAATGTTCTGATTAAGGTGCTTTGCGTATAACCTACCACTGCAAGGGACAGGGTTAGGAAGACATATTGCAGCCTTAAGGGAGTCAAGGGTCATGTCTTCGGGAAATTAAACTCGGTGAATGTCGACTAACGCCTCGCCGATATCCAGCATATAGAAATATTTGTTGGCCCATTGGTCATATGGTCAAACTGATTTTAATAATTGATCAAACTCTGTCTTGATATCTGGAGCTAGTCAGGATATCTCGGACTCTTGGACATGATCAAGAACGGCTATCTACTCAGTTCAAGATGGAAGCGTTGTTTGCCTGTTCGAGTCTGTATTTCTTTGAGCAATGTAATCTTTTATTTTATTGAGTCTAAAAATATATTGTACACCGAGTCGTACTAGCAAATAGGCTATTCCAAAATAATTTCAAAATATTTTTAAAATGTCCTTAGTTTTAAAAAATATTCATATTTACAAAAGCTCCAAAAAGGTTTTCAAAATTCCCCAAAATCTATTTTGAAAAACCCTAACCAAACCCTGACAGAACTCGGCCAGAGTTCGGTTAGTGGCCGTTTTGATTTTTGAATTCCTTGGAACTTGGTCCTCCTGCAGTTGCGGATTTGACCGAGATTTGCTCATCGAGTTCTGCCCGAATTCTGCCAGAATTCTGCCAGAATTCTGTCTTTGGAACTCCTATAAATAGAGAAGGATTTCGATCATTTTAACTCACTCATTCACTTTCAATCTTCTCTCTATTTAAAGCCTACTGTCTTCCAAAGAGTTTTTTTTCTCGAGCTTTAATTTTCAGATCCCAAGCCAGTTACAATCCTCTAGTCGATTTGCCAGTGCGGTACGGTCTACAAGTTTCTGAGTGATTGTAATCAGGAGGCTTGATAGAAGAATACCTCTTTACAATTGAAGTTGGACGAGTTCTTCGTATCAAAGCTCGCATTGTAGAAGTTGCAAGGACTTCGTAAGAAAACTTACGGTTTTGCCAATAGTGGATTCAACTGGTAGCAAGAGTTCTACCGACTGGACTAGTCCTCAACAGAGGAAAACCAGTATACATCGCTGTCTGTGCATTTGCTTTCTTATCTCTGTATTTACATTATTTAGTTGTGATTATTATTCTGTGATCTTGCTGCTAATAATTTTTAATTAGCATTATTCCGCTGCCAACTCTATTCACCCACCTCTAGAGTATTACGCTTTACGATTTCGTTCCTACAATTGGTATCAGAGCGGGTGTTACAGGTAAAGCAAGGTAACATTACAATTATTTATTCATTTAATTAATTATTATATAGATCACAGCACAAAATATGGCAACTGTGAAATTCACAAGTGAAGGCCAGGCCACAAATAGACCTCCACTGTTTGATGGTACAAATTATACCTATTGGAAAACACGGATGAGTTTCTTCTTGAAATCTCTTGATTTTGATTTATGGTCTATTGTTATTGATGGCTATCAAAAGCCACCTCGTATAAATGTTGATGGAGTTTTAACTGAAAAACCCCATAACAGATATACAGAGGAAGAAAAAAAAGGCCAGTCTTGACGCACGTACTATTAACGCTTTATTTTGTGTTTTAGACAGAACTGAATTTAACAGGGTGTCTATCTGCACAACTGTAAATGAAGTGTGGAAGCTTCTTGAAGTCACACATGAAGGCACGACTCAAGTCAAAGAATCAAAAGTCAGCAGACTTACTCAGGAGTACGAGGCGTTCAAGATGAAGCCCAACGAAACAGTTACTCACATGTTCGAGAGATTCTTGGATATTGTAAATCCTTTGTCCTTCATAGGCAAAGATTACAGTAACCATGAAAAGATTCGCAAACTCCTGCGAGCACTTACAAAGAACTGGATTCCGAAGGCTACTGCAATCATTAAAGAAAATGACCTCACTACCATGACACTCGAAGTACTCATGGGTAAGCTACTCACTCATGAACTGGAGCTACAAGATTTTGAAGAGCCTGCACCAAAGGAGAAGACGATCGCTTTCAAGGCTCGGCACAGAAAAGCTGCTGAAGGTGATTCAGACAGCAGTAAATCTGATGCTGAAGATCAAGCACTCCTAGCAAGAAAATTCAAAAGATTCATGAGATATGAGAAGAAAACCAAAGAAAACAATAGCAGCAACAACTGGTATCAAGATGATGCTGTCTGCTATGGCTGTAAGAAGAAGGGACACATGAAGAAGGATTGTCCTACAAACTTATCATCAAGCAAGAAGAGCAACAGGTATGAGAAAGGGAACCTGAAGAGATCAACATCTCAGAAGTATGCCAATACCAGCATATGGTATGAAAGTGAAGCCAGCAACTCAGAAGATGAACAATCAGAAGACGCTGCAAATGTATGCTTTATGGCATCCGATCAGGTACTCTCTGAACCTATAGTTGATACATATGATGACTTCACCTTTGAGCAATTAGGAGAAGCCTTCAGTGAACTGATAAGTGATTACAGAAAACTGCGTAGCAAATATCAGACCTCTAAGAAGGTACTCAAAGAGTACAAAGGTGAAATAGGAAGACTTACCGACCTACTAGCTGAGGTTAAAGATAATATTAGTGTGTCTGGTGAGCTTTCTTCTATTAAGCTCTTATTACACGAGACTACCAAGTCATCCGAAGAAAAAGACAAGGTTATTGACCAACTGAAAGAAAAACTTTCTAAAGAGAAGAAAAGTCTTCAAAGTGCACAAGTCAGAATGGAAGCACTCACTTCTGACTATACTAAGTTATATGACACTTCCAAAAGATTGGAAATTAGGTTAGGAAAACAGCCTGAGACTGCTACTTCCTACCCTAACACGTGTCACTTACCGAATAATCGGAACATTCCCAAACCAAACACTGTCAGACCTAACCATATCAAACCTTTACCCCAAAAGGTTAAGCCCAAACAGGATTATAGTATGCTTTCTTCTATACTAGAAAACCTAAACCTACCAACCATGCACACCACTCAGCTTTAAACACTCAACATGCACAATGTCATTATTGTGGCCACACTGGTCATATTTCTCCTGCATGTAGAATCAGAAAGCTTGTTGATTTAAATATTTATGCATGGATACCAAAAGCTAACATCTCAGGACCCTACAAGAAATGGACACCAAAAGTTTCATCTGTAAATTGTTTTGTAGGTGGAACACCTTTTACATGCTAAAAGCAAATGGATCCTCGACAGCGATTGTTCACGGCATATGACCGGTGACGCTACATTATTTGCAATACTGTCGAAGAAGAAGAAGGAAGGCTATGTCTCCTTCGGTAACAACTTGAAAGGGTATATCATTGGTATCGGTGATGTTGGTAAGTCTCCCTATCCTGTGATTAAGGATGTCTGTCTGGTTACCGAGTTGAAACATAATCTACTCAGCATAAGTCATTTAGCTGATCATGGTTATGGCATCAACTTTGGCAAAGACAAATGTACTATAGTTGATAGCTCAACTGGTAGTACTATCTTTGAAGGTATCAGGAAAGACAACATATATGTTTTCTATTTGTTGGAAGAAACTAACATTTCAGGTAGATGCTTAATGGCTAAAAGTGATGAGAGTCATCTGTGGCATATGAGACTCGGTCACACAAATATGGACACAATCTCAAGATTATCTACGAAGAAGCTAGTACACGGTTTATCGGACATAACATTCAAGAAGGATTCGGTATGCAGCCAATGTGAAAAGAACAAAGCTACCAGATCCACATTCAAGTCAGTAAACGCAGTATGTACTACTAGACCTCTACAATTGCTACATATGGACTTATTTGGTCCTAGCAGAGTTGCTAGCCTCGGAGGTAAGTTATATGCTTTTGTAATTGTAGATGATTACTCTAGATACACGTGGGTATACTTTTTGACACGCAAGAATGATGCATTATCCGAATTTGTCGCCTTTTGCAAGAAAGTAGAGAATGAAAAAGGTTACATGATCACTCGTATTAGAAGCGATCATGGTGGCGAATTCGAGAATGTAGAGTTTGAGCAATTTTGTGACACATACGGTTTTGTACACGAGTTCACCTGCCCTAGGACTCCGCAACAAAATGGAGTTGTGGAGCATAAGAACAGAACTCTATCCGAAATGGCCAAAGTAATGTTAAACCAGTTTAGTCTACCCAAATATTTTTGGGCTGAAGCTGTCAATACAGCTTGTTTTGTTCTCAATAGAGTTCTAATTCGACCCAAATCGAAGAAGACTCCATTTGAGTTATGGTTTGATAGAATTCCATCAGTTTCATATTTTAGAATATTTGGTTGTAAATGCTTTATTCTTAATACAAAAGATAATTTAGGAAAGTTTGACGAAAAGGCCGATGAAGGTATATTTTTAGGTTATGTGGCCAAGAGCAAATGATACAGAGTCTTCAACAAACGAACTATGATCATCGAAGAATCAATCAACGTCACCTTTGATGAATTAACTCAAATGACTATCGATGACAATGACGAAGATCTAACTGTACCAAGTTCAACACCAGCTGATTCTCTAAGAGAAGAACCCGAAAGCAGCTACCTTCGGAGTCTGCCGAAAAGATTGAAATTTACGGCTGATCATCCAAAGGATTTGGTAATTGGTGATATTACCAAAGATGTAAGTACTCGTACATCCAGTAGAGATATTGTTTCTAGTGTTGTATTCATTTCACAGCTAGAACCCAAAACCATTGATGAAGCATGTAGTGATCATTTTTGGTTAGATGCTATGCATGAGGAATTAAACCAATTTGAACGGAATCAAGTTTGGAAACTTGTTCCCAAGCCTATTGATCATCCGGTCATTGGCACCCATTGGGTATTCCGAAATAAACTTAATAAGAATGGTTTAGTGACTCGTAACAAGGCTCAACTCGTAGCTCAAAGATATAATCAGGAAGAAGGTATCGACTACGATGAGACTTATGCCCCAGTTGCGAGATTAGAATCCATTCGTACGTTATGTGCATTTACATGTTTTCATAATTTCAAATTATTTCAAATGGATGTCAAGAGTGCATTTTTAAATGGTTCTATAAAAGAAAAAGTTTTTGTAGCACAACCTCCAGGTTTCACAGATTTTAAAAACCCTGATCATGTTTTCAAGTTGAAGAAAGCTTTATACGGTTTAAAACAAGCCCCTCGTGCTTGGTATGATCGTCTAAGCTCTTTCCTACTTGACAACGGTTTTTCAAAGGGCAAGGTTGACACTACACTTTTTATTAAGTCTTTTAATGGAAAGCTTCTCTTAATACAAGTCTATGTTGATGATATTATATTTGGATCTACCGATGAATCTCTTTGTCAAGAATTCTCTAAGTGTATGCAGAATGAGTTTGAGATGAGCATGATGGGAGTGCTAAAATTCTTTCTCGGACTGCAAATCAAACAAACTGACAATGGGACATTCATAAATCAAGCCAAGTACACAAAAGATTTGCTGAAGAAGTTTGATCTGGACAATGTCAAACCTATTGGCACTCTGATGGCAACTTCAACAAGGCTTGATATTGATGAACAAGGCAAGCATGTCGTCACACGTAAGTATCGAGGTATGATTGGTAGTTTACTTTATTTAACTGCTAGTCGTCCAGATATTATGTTTAGTGTTTGCCTGTGTGCACGTTTTTAAGCTAATCCAAAGGAATCACATCTGTGTGCAGTTAAGCGTATCTTTCGATACCTTAAGGGAACTTCTTCTGTTGGCTTATGGTATCCCAAAACCAAGTCCTTTGACCTTATTGGTTACTCGAATGCAGATTTTGCTGGATGCAAAGATGATAGAAAAAGTACCAGCGACACATGTCATTTCTTAGGCAAGGCTTTAGTCTCATGGTTTAGTAAAAAGCAAAATTCTGTAGCCCTATCAACAACAGAGGCTGAGTATATCGCCGCAGGACGTTGTTGTGCTCAGATTTTGTGGATGAAACAAACCTTAGAAGACTATGATTTATTTTTCACACACATTTCCATTTTCTGTGACAACACGAGCACAATTAATTTAACTAAGAATCCAGTATGTCACTCTCGTACTAAGCATATCGAGATCCGACATCATTTTCTTAGAGATCATCATCAGAATAGAGATATTGACCTTGTATACATAGACACTGAGAATCAATTAGCTGACATCTTCACAAAACCTCTAGCAGAAGATCGTTTCAATTATTTATGTCGAGAATTAGGAATTTTGGACGTCAATAATGTTAATTAATTTTGTTTTATGATTATATTTCAATACGCAAAAACTGTGTTAGAGACAAGCCAATAAAGAGTCTGTCTGTCACCACAATTACGGTTGAAGCGAAGCGGTACTTAAGAGTTCCCCGGTGAACCTCCGCCAGCTGGGACAGTACTCCTACAGCTAATCTGAGACAGTCGCTGTGTAACGAAATTTAATCTATAAAATAATATTAATTATATTAATTGAAGGTTGAAATTACTAATCTTTGAATTAAATTTTTGAAATGAGTCAAGGGTGATGAGGAGATGTGATGATGATGTATTAGCTGATTTTGAGACTTAGTTATTGTCTACTGTACACTTGGAAATGCTCCGACATTCCAAGTTTCTTTCTTTTAGCTTTTATTATCAGTTTTTTTGGACTTGTACTGGATATTTCTTGATGTCTCTTGAACATCATTTTATTTTTATGGGATGCGTAGTTTATCTTTTATATCAGTTTATTTATTCTTTATAGCATCTTTATCTGCTTCTATATTATAAACTGCCTGTGAAATAATTCTCTGTTATGTATTGTATATTCTCACTGTATGAGATATTATTTTCTTGTGTTTTTTCACTGTTGTAGCTTATACATTAATTGCGGGAGAGCCTATTTCTTCACAATTATTTTGCTAAGTGACAACGGAGGAGAAAAAGGATCTAATATTTTGTTTTGAGAATAATACAGGGATTGAACAATTTTGAACAATTTTTGTGGTATCTTATCTCAAAAGATGTTATATCATTCATAGTTTGTCAATTATCAAAATGGGAGAGATTGTTGGCTCATTGGTCATATGGTCAAACTAATTTTAATAATTGATCAAACTCTGTCTCGATATATGGAGCTAGTCAGGATATCTCGGACTCTTGGACATGATCAAGAACGGCTATCTACATAGTTCAAGATCGAAGCGTTGTTTGCCTGTTCGAGTCTGTATTTCTTTGAGCAATGTAATATTTTATTTTATTCAGTCTAGAAATACATTGTACACCGAGTCGTACTGGCAAATAGGCTATTCCAAAATGATTTCAAAATGTTTTTAAAATGTCCTTAGTTTTGAAAAACATTCGTATTTACAAAAGCTCCAAAAAGGTTTTCAAAATTCCCCAAAATCTATTTTGAAAAACCCTAACCAAACCCTGACAGAACTCGGCCAGAGTTCGGTTAGTGGCCGTTTTGATTTTTGAATTCCTTGGAACTTGGTCCTCCTGCAGTTGCGGATTTGACCGAGATTTGCTCATCGAGTTCTGCCCGAATTCTGCTCGAATTCTGCCAGAATTCTGTCTTTGGAACTCCTATAAATAGAGAAGGATTTCGATCATTTTAACTCACTCATTCACTTTCAATCTTCTCTCTATTTAAAGCCTACTGTCTTCCAAAGAGTTTTTTTTCTCGAGCTTTAATTTTTAGATCCCAAGCTAGTTACAATCCTCTAGTCGATTTGCCAGTGCGGTGCGGTCTAGAAGTTTCTGAGTGATTGTAATCAGAAGGCTTGATAGAAGAATACCTCTTCACAATTGAAGTTGGACGAGTTCTTCGTATCAAAGCTCGCGTTGTAGAAGTTGCAAGGACTTCGTAAGAAAACTTGCAGTTTTTCCAATAGTGGATTCAAGTGGTAGCAAGAGTTCTACCGACTGGACTAGTCCTCAACATAGGGAAACCAGTATACATCGCTATCTTTGTATTTACTTTCTTATCTCTGCCTTTATATTATTTAGTTGTGATTATTATTCTGTGATCTTGCTGTTAATAATTTTTAATTAGCATTATTCCGCTGCCAACTCTATTCACCCCCCTCTAGAGTATTGCGCTTTACGATTTCGTTCCTACAATATTTACTGAGGTCAGTCGAGGTGAATTCAATTTTGTGTCCGGCGACACAGGAATAGATACTACCGTCGGGTTTTGTTTGCATATTGCAGTAAAACATACGTACGACATTATCATAGATGTCATTTGAGGTTTCAAAGAAATCCTAGAGACTAAGTCTATCAAAACTAGAGGCGTATTCCGAGAAAACAGTAAAGTTGACGGATCTCCTGGACAAATTTCCCAAAAAGAAAATGCGTTAAACCAAGAATTCAAAAATTTCAAAGATGGAAAGAGTGTAGTGTCATAATCCTCTTCGTCGGAAGGATGAGTGGGACTAAAGACGTTAACCGGTTCATATTAAGAAGTAGATGACGAAGTGGCTGCGGAATCTAGTTTCTTTCTCTTAACAAGTTTGGGAGCCATATATGAAAAAAAGAAAAAAAGAAATACCTCAAAGAGAATGGAGAAAGAAATGGAGAATGTCACCTTCTTGAGCTTCGTAGACCTAAGGAGGAAGGAGGAAGGAAGCTTGGAGGAGATGAAAACTAGAATTTTTATGGAGTTTTTGGTGCTCGGATGGAGGAAATAGGAGGAAGAAGAAGGGTTTTTAAAGGGGTTAGGGCTAGCTATGTTGTTCTGGAAATCCGAACTGACGTCAACCGAACTCGGTCCGAACTTGGTCCGAGTTCTGATAGAGTTTGGCTACTTGTATTTCCATTTCATATTAAGCATAATGGATAAAAAAAATAGACTTAATAACCTTTAATTCTTCAATTTAATAATATTCACTACTTTGGGTTAGCTGAAGGGGCCGGATCCCAGCTAGTGATAATCCGAAGACACTTGGCACCGTATCGCTTAGACTTTTACGTCTTTTTGATAGAAGGGCCCTTTCGGCTTGTACCCAAAATAACTTCAATTAATAAATATTAAAATCTCAAGTTGTAAGAATTTTTATTAAACATAATACACTATGAATATGAAAATTCAAGTATGCCTAGTTCTCGTCGCAGATAATTGAAACGGTCTTCTGTCACGACCCACACCCGGTGTAAGGGTACAAGTGCGTAACAGCGCCCAGCCTATGCCACAGAATCGGCGGTGGAACGTTGTACTAGGTCACTATCTAATAACTCATACAAATATATAATATACCTATCATGGGTCTCAACTCCGAATGGAGGACAAGTAAATATATAGTATAACTCAATCATAGTCTAAGCACGATAAGACAACACAGAAGTTTATAACTAAAAGACTAAACAACAACGAAATATAAACTACTAAATAGTAATATCTCAACAAACTCAAATACAAGTCAATATCAACTTATTACAATCAAGTTCTAAATATGAAATCTAAACAAGTATACTAGCTAGTCTCCCGATCACTTCTGAGAGTCGGACCCAAAGTAGCTAAGCCATCTTCTGGTCCATAGTAAGTAGGGCAAGTGTCCTCGGGGCAAACATCTGTAATATTTTCAACGTATCCAGTCAGGATTGGAACGAGCACAACTCATCTAGAAATTCCAAGTAAATGGCAAAGACTATAAAACAGTTATAGACAGTTATATTGATGAAGCATGGAAGTTTAGACAGGTAATAATGTAGAGCAACAATTAAAGTACAAGAGAAATAATATAGCGAATCAGAAGATTATGGCAATGTAGACTGAAAATAAAAATCAGCTAAACTACAATATAGGTGATATAAGTCCAGACAGTATAATATAGACAAGTATGATCCCAATGTGAGTCTAGTACAACATGACTTGAGTGTGATCCCAATCAATGTTTCTAGTAGGGTGGTTCGAGTAAGGTGATACCAGTAATGATCCTTGTGATGATCCTGGTATGATAGTTCTAGTGATGATTCTAGACAACACTCCATATGTGTTTTAAAATACTGAGATCGATATGTAAACGGTTAGGGGTAAATCCGGCACATCGCACACTGATCAGGTGAGGGATGGCTATCATTCGAGTATAGTTCACAGGGAGGTGGTTCGAGTATTTAGGAATTTTTACATGTCTACTCAAGTATTTTTTTTGCCCGACAAATACAAGTGAATTCATAATCTGATACGTAAATCGAGAACGAGTCCAGCCAACACATAAGATGCTTGTAGTGATTCGAGGGGTGGTTCTAGTAATTGAGGCTAGACAAATAAAATATGTGTGTCATATACATTAATTCATAAATACCAATCCGTGTTTGTAACAGAGAATCAAATAGAACTAACTAGAACTGAAATACAGTAATCAACAAGTAAATGGAAGAACTATCAGAGAATGTACTCGCATGATACCCTGAAAGACTGATGAATATCAGATGCCCGAACCGGAGTCACAATGTCCTAAATAGAGCAATATAGGTTACAATGTGTTTTATATATAATAAATAAAGTTTATAACGTAATATACATAATTCTAGGTCATTCTAGGTTAAAGTCAACTCTTGGTCAACTTTGATCAACCATTCTAGTCAAACTAGGTCAAACCTAAAGTAAACTAGTCAATTAGTCCAGGGTTTAGTTAAATTAAGTTAATAAATCATTGTAAGTCCATTTAAGTCAATTTCAGGTCAAGTTTGACCCACAGTTGAATTTGGTCAACTTGGTCAACTAGCTAGTCAAAGTGTGCCTAATTAGGCCTATAGGTAAATTCTAAACTAACTCACTAACCATAGGCTAATATCCTATATCAATATCAAATATATATATATATATATATATATATATATATATATATATATATATATCCAATCAACTACTATATGTAATATCTACTATATACGTACATACATATATATAAGGAAGAGGGAAATCTATATATAACATGGGTGTGTGTGTGAACTAGTGTAACTGGGAAAGGGTACTACAGGGGGTTAGAGAGATCCAATCCCATGAAACTCTCAAAACAACTCAAACAATTATATACTATATATATATATATATATATATATATATATATATATATATATATATATATATATATATATATATATATATATATATATATATATATATATATATATATATATATATATATATATCCAATCAACTACTATATAAAATATCTACTATATACGTACATACATATATATAAGGAAGAGGGAAATCTATATATAACATGGGTGTGTGTGTGAACTTGTGTAACTGGGAAAGGGTACTACAGGGGGTTAGAGAGATCCAATCCCATGAAACTCTCAAAACAACTCAAACAATTATATACTATTTATATATATAGGGAAATATAGATAGGAACTATACAATACACAAAACTCAATTCCATATGAACCCAACCCAAACAAATCCCTCAACTAAACTGGAATCCATTCCTAAACTCACAATCTATCTCAGGATTCTGTACCAAAACCAAGAAGAACTCAAAGAATTCAAATATCCTATTCAAACCGAAAATCCAATACACAAACCCAATCAACATATCAAAAACCAAAATACCAAACAATACTATGTGAAAACTGGCAAATAGGAAGGGGGTATGTGGTGTGTCATGCTCGTGTCCACACAGGGTCAAAATTGTGTCACAAATGTGTCCAAAACAGCATGTCAAAAGTGTGTCAAAACCTGAGTGTGCAGTGCTCGTGCACGCGTATCGAGCAACGGAGGACTCATCATGTCCAACGAGAAGCCTCGTGCTCGTGCCAAAGGGTAGCTAGGGTGTCAGGGTATGTGTCTAGGACCCTGAGTTGTATCTATGAGTCGCCGTATTACGTGTCCATACGCGTATTGGGGATGACTACACGTGCGTGTGTGTGCGGCCTTGTGCACGCGTGTCGGCCCACCTAGGACACGACACACACGTCCACGTGTCACGTGCTCGTGTCCATAGGTAGCCTAGGTATAGGGCTAGGGGTTGGACACCCTGCCTCGAGTCCACGTGTCCTCGTGTCCGAGTTATAAACCCGTGTCATGGCCAAAAACTCACGTGTGCACAGCAGCCCAAAATCCATATGGGTACGATAACTTCGTGCGCACTCAACGAAACCTCGTGAGATTTTGTGAGCATGTGGGCAGAGGTTACCCCTATGTGTCCACCAATTTTCATCCCAGACCGAGTCATGCCCATCAAATTATGGCACTCAAAATGTAGGATAGTGCATGGGCCTCGTGCTACGTCCTCGTGTCCGATTTGGACACAAAAACAGTGTCAAAATAAATCCAAAAAATATGTTTTGGAATTCCCTCATATAGGGCTAGAATAATATAAAATTAGTTTTGAAAAATAACAACTTTTAATTCTTAGAGACATTTCATCGAACACATGTTATAATACACCGATATGCCTTCGATACATATATCAAACAGACATGAAATCTTACCAAACAACATCTACAGGTCTAGGGTACCTAGATGCATGCTTCTATGAAGAGAAATCAAAATTTAAAAGAGTTAAGAAACATTTACCTTTTGAGAGTTAGAATCTCAACGCAAAAGCACTCCAAAATGCCTCACCGCCCAAATCCTACGGTCAAACGCCTCCAATTCCTTGCTAGCTAGCCTCCAGCAAGTTCTCCTCCTCCCAAGGATCGCAACGCAATTCGTTTGGTCTGATTTGGATGAGAATTGGAGAATGGAGGCTACTTTGAAGAAGGTGGAAATTAGAGTTTTGCAAAAATGGCTTGGTGGCTACATGATGTGTTTATATAAGAGGGGGCCTGTATTGGCCGGCCACATGCTGAAATTAGGGTTAGGGTTTAGTCATAAGGCCCAATTACAACTTAAGTTAATAAAAATCCTTTTTTTAGCAAAAGCCCAAAAAGCAAATAACTCAAAACCCTAAAAATGACTTAAAAAGTTTCCTAATTTAGAATAGAACGTAAATTCTAATCTAAAATGATAACTATGCCTCTAATGACATGGTTAGTCTCTAATCATGGTTAGCTAAGGTTAAACCAAACTACTAACACAAAAGCACCAATTAAAATATTATAAAATAATCCAAAATCAAAAATAAAAAATCACACAATTACCAAAATACCCCTAATCTAGAAAAGTGGTAGTGACAAATCTATCCTCCTTAAAGAATTTTGCCCTCGAAATTTAAGGTGATTGTGCTCCTTCTAGGTCAAACCCCCAATCAATAAAGGTCAAGAAATAACATGCAATTCATAGTCCTACTGGTCGTGATTTCTCAGTCTCGAACAGGGTCACTACACTATCTAGTACAGCACAAAATATCCTGACAAGTACTAATGAAATCACACATCAAGATAGAAAAGAAGGACAGGAAAGACAGACCAAACAAGAGGTCAATAACGAAGCAAGGATGATATCATCAAAGAGGACGGATATAAATAAATTAATTAGATTTGAACGAGTGTCAGTAGATTCAAATCCATGGAAATTTCTTAGTTGTGATTGAGTATCCTCTCATCTAAAGCCTATTCCTTAATTCCTATCGCAGGCTCGCAGCAGTACAACTAAGTCGCCGTACTACCACGATATCGCACTAATGCGACTCTCGACCTGCATGGGCCACTACTAAAAATATGTCATAACCCGCACCCGGCGTAAGGGTACAAGTACGTAACAGCACCCAGCCTATGCCGCCAAATCGGCAGTAGAACGCTGTACTAGGTCACTATCTAACAACTCACACAAATATATAATATACCTGTCATGGGTCTCAACTCCGAGTGGAGGACAAGTAAAGATATAGTATAACTCAATCACAGTCTAAGCACGATAAGACAACACAGAAGTCTATAACTAAAAGGCTAAACAACAACAAAATATAAACTACTAAATAGTAATATCTCAACAAACTCAAATACAAGTCAATGTCAACTTATTACACTCAAGTTCTAAATATGAAATCTAAACAAGTCTACTAGCTAGTCTCCCGATCACTTCTGAGAGTCGAGCCCAAAGTAGCTAAGCCATCTCCTGGTCCATAGTAAGTATGGCAAGTATCCTCGGGGTAAACATCTATAATATTTTCAAAATATCCAATCAGGATTGGAATGAGAATAACTCATCTAGAAATCCCAAGTAAATGGCAAAGACTATAAAATAATTATAGACAGTTATATTGATGAAGCCGAGAAGCTTATACATGTAATGATATAGAACAATAGTTAAAGTACAAGAGAAATAATATAACGAATCAAAAGATCATGGCAATGGAGATTGTAAATAAAAATCTAGCTAAACTACAATAGAGGTGATATAAGTCCAGACAATATAATATAGGCAAGTGTGATCCCAATGTGAGTCTAGTACAACATGAGTCGAGTGTGATCCCAATCAATGTTTCTAGTAGGGTGGTTCGAGTAAGGTGATACCAGTAATGATCCTAGTGATGATCCTGGTATGATAGTTCTAGTGATGATTCTAGACAACACTCCATATGTGTTTTAAAATACTGAGATCGATATGTAAACGGTTAGGGATAAATTCGGCACATTGCACACTGATCAGGTGAGGGATGGCTATTGCTGGAATATAGTTCACAGGGAGGTAGTTCGAGTATTTAAGAATTTTTACATGTCTACTCAAGTATTTTCCCGCCCGACAAATACCAGTGAATTCATAATTCGACACGTAAATCGAGAACGAGTCCAGCCAGCACATAAAGATGCTTGTAGTGATTCGAGTGGTGGTTCTAGTAATTGAGGCTAGACAAGTAAAGTATGTGTGCCGCATATATAAATTCAGAAATATCAATCCGTGTTTGTAACAGAGAATCAAATAGAACTAACTAGAACTAAAATACAGTAATCAACAAGTAAATGGAAGAACTATCAGAGAATGTACTCGCCTGATACCCTGAAAGACTGATGAATATCAGATGTCCGAACCGGAGTCACAATGTCCTAAATAGAGCAATACAGGTTACAAAGTGTTTTACATATAATAAATGAAGTTTACAATACAATCTATATGATTCTAGGTCAAAGTCAACTCTTGGTCAACTCTAGTAAACCATTCTAATCAAACTGGGTCAAACCTAAAGTCAACTAGTCAATTAGTCCAGAGTTTAGTCAAACTTAAGTTAATAAGTCATTTTAAGTCCATTTGAGTCAATTTTAGGTCAAGTTTGTCCCACAGTTGAATTTGGTCAACTTGGTCAACTAGCTAGTCAAAGTGTGCCTAATTAGGCCTATAGGTTAATTCTAAACTTACTCACTAACCATAGGCTAATATCCTATATCAATATCATATATATATATATATATATATATATATATATATATATATATATATATATATATATATATATATATATATATATATATATCCAATCAACTACTATATATAATATCTACTATATACGTACATACATATATATAAGGAAGAGGGAAATCTATATATAGCATGGGTGTGTGTGTGAACTTGTGTAACTGGGAATGGGTACTGCAGGGGGTTAGAGAGACCCAATCCCAGGAAACTCTCAAAATAACTCAAACAATTATATAATAGTTATATATATAGGGAGATATAGATAGGAACTATACATATACACAAAACTCAATTCCATATGAACCCAACCCAAACAAATCCCTCAACTAAACTAGAATCCGTTCCTAAACTCACAATCTATCTCAGGAATCTGTACCAAATCCAAGAAGAACTCAAAGAATTCAAATATCATATTCAAACCGAAAATTCAATACACAAACCCAATCAACATATCAAAAACTAAAATACCAAACTATACTATGTGAAAACAAGTAAACAGGAAGGGGGTATATGGTGTGTCATGCTCGTGTCCACACAGGGTCAAAACTGTGTCACAAATGTGTCTAAAATAGCATGTCAAAAGTGTGTCAAAACATGTGTGTGCAGTGCTCGTGCACGCGTGTCGAGCAACGAAGGACTCACCGTGTCCAACGGGAAGCCTCATGCTTGTGCCAAAGGGTAGCTAGGGTGTTAGGGTAGATGTCTAGGACCCTGAGTCGTGTCCGCGAGTTGCCGTGTCGTGTCCACACGCGTATCTGCACGTGTGTCGGCCCGCCTAGGACACGACACACACGTCCATATGTCACGTGCTCATGTCCATGGGTAGCCTAGGTATAGGGATAGGTGTTGGATACCCTGCCTCGAGTCCATGTATCCTCGTGTCCAAGTTATAAACCTGTATCAGGGCCAAAAACTCGCGTGTGTACAGCAGCCCGAAATCTATGCGGGTACGATAACTTCGTGCACACTCAACGAAACCTCGTAAAATTTTGTGAGCATGTGGGAAGAGGTTACCCCCACGTATCTACCAATTTTTAGCCCAGATCGAGTCGTGTCCATCGAGTTATGGCACTCGAGATGCAAGATAGTGCACGGGATAGTGCACGGGCCTAGTGCTACGTCCCCGTGTTCGATTTGGACACGAAAACAGTGGAAAAATAAATCCAGAAAATATGTTTTGGAATCCCCTCATATAGGGCTACAATAATATGATATTAGTTTTGAAAGATAACAAATTTTAATTTTTAGAGACATTTCATCAAACATAAGTTAAAATACATCGATATGCCTACAATATACATATCAGACAGACACGAAATCTTATCAAACTACATTTACAGGTCTAGGGTACCTAGATGCATGCTTTTATGAAGAGAAATCAGAATTTAAAAGAGTTTAGAAACATTTACCTATTGAGAGTTAAAATCTCAATGCAAATGCACTCCAAAACGCCTCGTCGCCCAAATCCTACAATCAAATGCCTCCAATTCCTTGCTATCTAGTCTCCAGCAAGTTCTCCTCCTCCCAAGGATCGTATCGTAATTCGTTTGTTCTGATTTGGATGAGAATTGGAAAATGGAGGCTACTTTGAAGAATGTGGAAATTAGGGTTTTGCAAAAATGGCTTGGTGGCTACATAATCTGTTTATATAAGAGGGGGGGCTGTGTTGGCCGGCCACATGCTGGAATTAGGGTTAGGGTTTAGTCATACGGCCCAACTACAACTTAAGTTAATAAAAAGCCTTTTTAGCAAAAGCCCAAAAAACAATTAATTAAAACCCTAAAAATGACTTAAAAAGTTTCCTAATTTAGAATAGAACTTAAATTCTAATCTAAAATGATAATTATGCCTCTAATGACATGGTTAGTCTCTAATCATAGTTAGCTAAGGTTACACCAAACTAATAACACAAAAGTACCAATTAAAATATTATAAAATAATCAAAAATCAAAAAACACACAATTACCAAAATACCTCTAATCTAGAAAAGTGGTAGTGACATCTTCAGCCAGCGGTTTTATGAAAGTATCTGCTAGTTGATGATCTGTGTCAATGAATTCTAAGCAAATATTTCCGTGTTGTTGGTGATCATGTAAAAAGTGATGACATATCTCTATGTGCTTTGTGCGTGAGTGAAAAATAGGGTTCTTAGTCAAATTAATCGTGCTAGTGTTATCACAATATATGGGAATCTTAGAGTAGTGCAGATTATAGTCTTCTAGGGTTTGCTTCATCCATAAAGTTTGAGCACAACAGCACCCTGTGGCGATATACTCAGCCTCAGTCGTTGATAGTGCTACAAAATTTTGCACCTTGCTAAACTAGGAGACTAAATCTTTTCTTAGGAAATGACACGTACTGCTGGGACTTTTACGGTCTACTTTGGATCCTGTAAAATCTACATCTGAATATTCGACTAGGTCAAAAGATGTGGTTCTGCGATACCACAAGCCGACTGTACAAGTTGCTTTAAGGTATCGAAAGATACGCTTAATAGCGCATAAGTGTGATTCCTTAGGATTAGCATGATTGCTAGCACAGATGCAAACGCTAAACATGATATTAGGACGACTAGCAGTTAAATATAATAAACTACCAATCATACCTCGATACTTATGCTGGTTGACTGGTTTGCCACTTTCATCAATATCAAGCCGGGATGATGTAGCCATTGGAGTTCCGATAGGCTTTACGTTGTCGAAGTCATACTTTTTCAGTAAATCCTTGGCATACTTAGCTTGGTTGATGAATGTTCCCTGTGAGTGCTGTTTGATCTAGGAAGTAGTTTAGCTCTCCCATTATACTCATTTCAAACTCACACTGCATATACTTAGCAAATTCTTGACAAAGTTTTTCATTAGTAGAACCGAATATTATGTCATCTACATAAATTTGCACCAGAAGAATACTATCATCTAAAGACTTGATAAATAAAGTAGTATCAACTCTTCCTTTTGAAAATCCATTTTCAAGTAGAAATGCACTTAGATGTTCATACCAAGCATGGGGTGCTTGTTTGAGTCCATAGAGTGCTTTTCTAAGTTTGAAGACGTGATCGGGTTTTTAAAAATCTTCAAATTCAGGGGGTTGTTTCACAAAAAACTTTTTCTTTCAAAAATTCAATTAAAAATAAACTTTTTATGTCCATTTGAAATTATGAAAACATGTAAATACACAAAATATGTTGATAGCTTTTAGTCTAGCAACTGGAGCATATGTCTTGTCATAATCAATACATTCTTCTTGATTATAACCTTGTGCCACTAGACATGCTTTGTTGCGTAGAACTTGCCCATCCTCGCTTAATTTATTTTGGAACACCCATTTGATGCCAATTATTGATTGACCAATAGGTTCTGGAACAAGTTCCCAAACTTGGTTTCTCTCAAATTGATTAAGTTCCTCTTGCATGACATCAATCTAAAATTTATCATTAAATGCATCTGCTACTATCTTAGGTTCTACTTAAGATATAAAAGCTACATTAGCTGCTGTATCAGTGCCTTTACTAGAAGAACGTGTATTTACACCTTTTGATACATCACCTATGATGAGCGTCTCTGGATGATCTAGCAAGAATTTCCAAGATTTGAACATCTTTGTTAGATCTTCCACAGGGCTCTCTTTGGTAGCAGTATCTTTAGATAACTTGGATTTAATCTGTGCATCTTCATCATCACTTTCGCTAGATCAGTGACTATTGAGCTCAACAAAGTTTACATTAATAGATTTTTTCAACAATCATAGATCTTTTATTAAAAACTCTATATCCCTTACTCTTAGCAGCATATCCGAGAAATATCCCTTAATCTGCTTTAGAGTTGAACTTTTTCCAAGTTGCCCTTGGTGTTTAGGATAAAACAGCGACATCCAAAAACTTTAAAATATGAAATATTTAGAATCCTTCCAAATCACAGCTTATATGGTGTTTTCTTCGAGATGGGTCGAATCAATACCGTATTTAAAATATGATAGGATGTACTAACAACTTCTATCCAAAAATATTTAGGAAGATTAAGTTGATTCAACATAACTCTAGCTATCTTGCTTAGAGTACGATTCTTCTGCTCCATAACACCATTCTGTTGAGGAGTTCTAGGAAAAGAAAACTTGTGGTAATATCTACTATCATCATAAAAATTTTGAAATCAATATTTACGAATTCGCCACCATGATCACTTCGGATTCGAGTAATCATGAAGCCCTTTTCATTTTTATACCCTTTTATAAAATATCTAAAATTCAAAAATAATATCACTTTTATTTGATAAAAAAAACCCATGTATAACAAGAGAAAGAATAAACAATCACAAAGGCATAGAGCTTACTGACTCTACAAGGACTAAATAAATCCATATGAATTAACTGCAGGGGTCTAGAAGTACTCACAGCATTGATGGATTTAAAAGTTGACCTAGTTGCCTTATTTTTTTCACAGTCAGCACATACCATGTCTCTCTTGAATATGATTTCAGGGAGTCCTTTTACCAACTTTTTGGTGCATAGCTGTAAGATAGTATCCATATTGGCATGTCCTAGCCACATGTGCCATAGCCAGCTTTCATCTTGATTTCCTACTAGGCACCTTCCTGCATTGTTAGTATTTTCTAAAAAGAAAACATAAATGTTGTCTTCCCTAATCCTTTCATATACGGGATTACCAGATGACATTTCATATATAGATCATTTATCTTTTACAAAGTAGATACCATAACCATTATCTGCCAAGTGACTTATGCTCAGTAGGTTATGTTTCAACTCCGTAACTAGACAAACGTCTTTTATTACTGGGCAAGGAGACAGACCACAGTGCCATTTCCAATTATATCACCTCTCAAGTTATTTTCGAAGGAAACGTATCCTTCTTTCTTCATCGATAGCGTAGCGAACAAAGATGCATCACCAGTTATGTACCAGGAACATCCGCTATCAAGGATCCACTTGCTTCTAGCATAAGAGGGTTGAGGGTCCACCTACAAAACGAGTAAATGAATCCTTTGGTACCCATTTCTTGAAGGGTCTAGTTTGATTAGTTTTAGGTATCCAAACAAGTGTCTGATTGTCAACAAACTTTCTTGCTAGATAATACTGTGATATGTGCCCATGAGTACCACAGTACGTGCAAGTAAGTTTTGAAAAATACTTTTTGTTTCTGTGTTGACATGCATTGGTGTCTTCTTTAAAAACCTACATGTGAAAGCATAATTATGATTAACGTGTTGCTTGCGTGCTTTCTGTGTTTTAGTTCTCTTTGTTGTATGCTTAGCATTAGGACTAACCTTAGGCTGTGTCATAGGAATGGCATGTTTGCCTAACTTGATCACTAACTTTGTAGAGACCGCACAAGACTCCTCATATTTGGCAGTCATATCAACGAGTCTTTGCTCTGTGACTAAGTGTCTCTTCTTTTCTATGTCATAAAGTTCTTATATTTTGACATAGTCTCTTTCTTTCTTTTCGATGGTGAGGATAGCTCATGATAGTCTACTTTGAGCTTGGCTATCTCATCCGTGTTACCGATAGCAGATGTCTCTTTAATGTCTTCAAGAAGATTAGACAATCTTGCTACTTTGGTTGTGCAAGTCTTAACCTTTTTGTGAGATTACTTGTACTTGTCTAACACATTTCTATTTTCTTCAAGTAGTTCGCTAAAGGCAGTCTCTAATTCATCAAAAGTAAAGTCATCATACAGAGGATTAGATGAAACCTCATCGAATGCCATAAGACATATATTAGTAGTACTGCAGGATCTGGCCTCTTCCTCTGATTCATTGCCATCACTTTCGTGCCAGATGCTTGTGTTTGCATACTTTCGACCTGTTGTATCTTTTCTGGTTGATCTTGATCGCTCATATGGACTGCTTTTATTTGACAGTGGATAGTCCTTCTTCATATGCCTGATTTCTTGCACCCAAAGCATATAGTTTCTTCTTCATTTCTTTCATGGATGTCTTTCTTCCTTCGGTTTGATCTCTCAAACTTTAAGAATTTTTTGAAATTCTTTACTAGCAGGGCTTGCTCATCACCACTTGATGATTCTTCATCAGAATCACTATATGCAACTCTTTTGGCTTGTGCTTTGAAGGCGATAGATTTTTTCTTGGGAGTTGCTTTTTCAAATTCTTTGAAGTCTAACTCATGGGTCATCAGCTTGTCCATAAGTGTCTCCAGAGTCATTGTGGTGAGATCGTTTTCTTCAATGATCGCAGTTGCCTTTGGGTTTCAATTCTTGGTTAGAGCCCGTAGCACCTTTTCTGATCTTCTTATGATTGCTGTAATCCTTATTAAGAGATTGCAAAGGATTAGTAATATCTAGGAAACGAGTAAAACATCTATGTAATTGACTCGTTGGGTTTCATCTTAAATGATTCATATTCCTGTGTTAGTCTGCTGATTTTGGATTCTTTTACTTGGGAGGTACCTTCATGAGTTTCCTCAAGAACTCTCCAAATATCATGAGACGTAGTACAGGTAGAAACACGATTAAACTTCGTCTTGTCAATTGCACAGAATAGTGCATTGATGGGACGTTCATCTAGACTAGCCTTTGTCTTTTTTGTTTGTGTATTTGTCGTGTGGCTTGTCTACAAGTACACCTTCAATCACTATTAGTGCCGATTTCTTATAACCGTCAACTACTATAGATCAAAGATCAAAGTCAAGAGACTTTATAAAGAAACTCATTCGTGTTTTTGAATATGTGTAGTTCGTTCCATCAAATAGTGGAGTTCTATTTTTGGATAGCCCTTCACCGTTGAATATTGATTTCACGGCTCCCATATATACTATGTAGAGTGTTATATAAGAATATAACCTGTTCTGATACCAATTATAGGATCGTTGAGCACCTCTAGAGGGGGGTGAATAGAGTGTATGTGTGTGCAGCAAAAATAATCACCACTTAAAAATTAACAGATTATAAACTACGACATATATAAGAGATTGTAAATTAAATGCAGTAATCAAGAGATAGAAGATCTAACTCAGTGAACACCGCGATATATACTGGTTTCCCTCTGAGAGAACTAATCCAGTTGCGAGTACTTTTGCCCGCTGTTAATCCACTATTTGCAAGCTAAATGAGAGCTTACCGTCTCTTTACAATACCGTACTTGGCGATAAGTGCACGACCGACTTCACAACACCGTGCTTGGTGATGAGCGCACGACCAACTCCAACAAACTGAGTATGAAAACTGAGAAGTTTTTTTACTGCGACCTCTTTACAACTCTGTAAACTAAAGACTAAATCGAACAGAATGTTACTGGCTTTGGCTAAGAGTGGTATAGGTAGAATATGAAAGCTTTAAATCTTTGAAAAATACTTAGGAATAAATAGAGAGAAGAGTGAATAAGTGATTAGAAATGTGAGAATCCTTCTTTATTTATAGTATTTTTTCTGATCGAACTGGGGCAGAGTTCAGGCTGAGTTCGGGTGCGATAATCCCGCAAACGAACATTTTATGTAGATTTGGAGGGAACTAAATTTCAAATCTAACATGACCAAACTTAGTCAGAACTCAGACCGAACTCGGTCTGAGTTCTGGTAGAGCAGAACTCAATTTGAATGGGCCAAATTGCATAGGTATTTTGGGCTATTTGGATATATAGGGTTTTTGAGAGATTGGGTAAGCTTTTTGGATTTATGGACTGAGAAAACCTAAGCCAGTAATAACCCAAACGATCTCACATTTTATATTTCCTAGACTCAATAAAGTAAAAATACAAAGAAAATATAACAAGACTCGATGTGGATTCTAATGAAATTCCTTTTGGATGATGACTCGATTGTTCTTTGTAGATGCAGGATGTAGACGTAGTACGTTCTTTGATATTGATTTCAGAAACCTGTAAAATTTGTAGCAGATCGTATATTTTGCGTATCGACTTAAGTTATCGTTGATTATCAGAATCAGGTATGACCATTTAGGCTGGGCAAACATGCAATAGACAGCTGCCCTGCCATAGTAGGTCAACGAATACTCTCTTAACTTTATCCATAACAATTCCAAGGGGGCTTCCGAAAATTCAACCGAGTTCAAAAGTTCTAATCATGATAGGAAAAAGATGCAGATATCTGTTCTTTAAGTATCAGCTCTTGAGAATGAAGGGGTCGATTATCAAGAGAACAGATTGAGTTATGCAAGGGGAAGTATCTGTTCTTAGACCTTTATCTATTTCAGCAATATTCAAGGATTGAGGACAGAAACTCATAAACATTAGGTTGATCAAAACTGACGCTGGATAATTAAGTTAGATTGGAGATGAGGACTTAGATTTGGCTGAAAAATTCATTAGATAATATTTTCGAAAGTAACTTAGGAAAAATATATTTCAGCTTATTTTGGAATCATTTTAGGAAATAACTCTTATGGTCAATAAAAAACAATTATTACTTTTTGATTCTATGTCTCCAAATAGAATACTTGAATTAGTCTAAGGAAGGTCGATTTAAAAAACAACAAAGAAATCTGAAATAATCTATCCAAGAGGCTAGGAATATTAGTCATTGGTGATAAGTTTGCTAAAAGGAAAAGTTTAAAACTCTATAAATATCAATCGAGCCTAGGTCCTAAAGAATTTAGAAACTAAAGAAGATAGGGAAGAATATGATCTCCAAAAACCGTAGGATTGTAATCATGACATCGTATCTCTATAGTACTTTAGGAGATGCAAAAATTCAATAATAACAATAATAAAATATACACTCACACACTCAGCCTATTATGTGATGATATTCCTAGTCTAACAGGTTCTCCAATAGTACTATAAGACCTAAGTACTTATTAGACTGGACCTGTATGGGCCACTACTAAAAACGTGTCACGACCGCTCCCAGTTTTCTGGATACGAATTGGACATGCCCAGCCTACGCTGTTGTAAACAACGGTAGTTAGCTATCTAGACCTCATAATGTCGTCATAATACATATATCAATCTTACTCATCACAGCTACTAATCACGTTCCAAATACCAACCACCACATCATCATACATTTTAATATGTCTTTTTAGTACACATTTTACAATGAATATTCGGAGATAAATCCGGTGAATCATAAAACAACCTCTACTGCTCAATTTATAGTCATCTATAGGTACAGTCATCCAACTCACATATAATAGAAATCTATACAAATGTTTTATGTCTATCCTAAGTCAACTGTCTTTGTGTAGCACCTATGTCATCAACAACTATCACTCCGTCCTGTATGCCACAAAACTAGGGTAGAAGTCAAGTCACCTGCAATGTATCCAGTCAGAAAAGGAGCAAAGTACAACCCTTCGAATAAACATATACAATATAAAACTGTAAAGCAACAATAATGATATAGACTAACCTGTAACTGTACCATAATACAACAACTGAAACAATGAATAATCAATTAATGCAGTAGTGATTTGAAATATTAATCTACATGTGATCGACATGGGAGTACAATAGAACAATAGTACAATCAGTACGGTACGGCTTAAGCACACGTGCACGATGTCTGATTAAGCTATCAACAATAAGTACAATAGGGATTGATCACATGTAAATTAAATATTTTCCCAATACCCCCGACACACGACAATCAATCAATAAGCAATAAGTATGATATGGAAACAATGAGTACAATCAATATCAATGACTCCTCTGTGTCAACCATGTGTCTAATATGGAATGCAAGACAGTAATACAAGTATAGTCAAACATAGTGTACTTGCCTGGATTATTGTAGGTGGTCAAGTCCAATGTCCTAAAAATCTGTGTCAAAAGACACGAATATTTCTTAAATTTTTTTTTTTAATGTTATACTAAAACTTCCCAATTCCGTTACTAACAAAATCTATAATTACTATCCTATTTAACAACTAATTATTTTAAAATATTTATAGAATTAAAAACTCTCTATTAAACCTATTTATAATTAATCTACTAATACTCCCTAAATTCCTATATATTATTCAATCCTTTAGTACTCTGTTTCACGGACACACTTGATGTCTCCACACCAAATCCGATCAACTGCTGCTCGGAGTGGTTACAGAGAAGAAGCATTTGACCGGAGTCGACACGTTCGTCGGGGAAGACGAGCTCAAACTCCGTCGATGTGACTGAAGCTACTCAGAGAATATGCGTCTCTGCCGCGATTGTAAGAAGAAAGAGACGATCAGACCCTCCGAGTTCGTCAAGAGGCCAGCTCCTCTCTGGAGACTCAGCGATGCTTGATCGCCACGGCTCCTTGATAAAGAAGAACCAGTCAGTGAATCTTGAAAAAAATAGTGGTGCGAGCCATTTTCTATTTCGTTTAGTAATGGTGGGCTGGGTCCTAATGATCAATATTTTTTTTATTTTATTTGAAGCAGCGGAGAAAGTTCTAAATGGGTTTTGGGCCGAGAAGGGACGGCTGCATAGTAATGGATGGGTTTCGAATTGGTGAAAATTAAGAGAAGATTTAAGGCTTATTTATAAGGATCATTGGAAGCCTATAGATTTCTAGGTGGTTAGTTACAACTTGTCTCTAGAAAGTACCCACCTTGATCATGTCTAACTATTTACTAACTTGGCACTCCCTTTTCACTAATTACGAGAATGTCACTCCCTTTCTATAATTAACAAAATAATATTAACAACTCCTAAAAATAATAATTAGAATATTTTGGGGAAAATAATAGAAATAAAATTTTTGAAAACATGGGGTTACAACATACCCCTTTAACAGGAATCTCCCTAGTAAGGTCTTTCGGGCTACTATCCAGGGTAACTTCATTTCTTGACCTATGCCTACTATCATGATTTCTATATCGTTTAAGCAAAATTTCCTCCTCATAGATGCAACCATAGAATTTTTATGAGGTTCTGTATCAATCTTTAGTACAGTGCTTATGAACTCATTCTACTCATAACAAGACTTTCATATCCTTTTACTATAGTCTTTCATATAGGTAATCATATTCTAACTACGGAATCGTATCTAATTCTAAAATTTTACCATAAATTCTTCTAAGTTACTCTAATCATTTCGATTAAGAAACATATTTTATCTTCCTTACTAAACCAAATTAAACTATGCTATACCTCTACCCCATCTCTATCTAACATATATAAAATTTTAGAATGGTTACAGTCCATTGCTCCTAGAGTCTCTAGTTGGATTAATTCGTCTATATGAAGTCTATACTGCCAGTCCAATCTACTCAGTCTATCAAGTAGAGACGTATATCCAACCCCTATTGCCTTAAACAATCAATCCCGCTTAAGATGTTCTAATAACTACCTTATATCCTATGATAAAATACCATCCAAAGGAGTGTCAAGCATGATCATTCGTCCTTCCAAAATAGGAAGGGCAAAAATTTATGGTAAGGAGTTCAAGAAAGATGATCAAATGCAATTTTTGAGTTCCAAGGACGATAGAGAAAATCAAAAGAATTTTCAAAGAAATTATGGATTGAGATCTTTAATACAATATCCTATTGCAGGCTCGTTCGGTACAGTAACATAACAGAGACGAAATGATTTGACCTACATAGGACACCAAAAAAATATGCAACACCCTATTCCCAAAATACGTAGGACAAGGAGTGCTTATTCAAGATAGCAATGTATCAAGTGGACTGCATCCCTACTTAAATACGTATAAGTTGTCTCGGTTTTCTGCATCTATCCTTCTGGTCAACTAACCTATACATATCTCAATTCACAAAATAAGAAACATCCAGAATAAATAATATGTGTCATGGTCTGTAGCCTAATAACATATATGTTCAATTAGACCCGAAGAACAATACAAGTGCTTAAAACTAGGCTAAATAGCAGAATATAAATAATGGATAAATAGAAGCATGATAAAATATCTGAATCGAAAATAGCAACACCTCCATGCTCAGTAAACTATCTCTACACAACCAACTACCTGGAGAGATCACCAGGTCCTCAGGGGACATTACAAGGTACAAGAAATAATATGCCAATGTAATAGTAAAAGAAATTTATGATCTAAAGGATAACTATTATATCTAGTCTAAGTGATATGCACATGAGAACACATTCCTAATACCAGGCTCTGGTCATTGAGGCTCACAAGCTCCTCAGCAGGCAAACACCCAAGGTTCCGTGTCGTGGTACCTTACACAAGCAATAAAATAACACCAGAGCTTTGCTACAGAGATAATGACAAGCAATAGTATAACAACCAAGTCCCAATATGGTAACGAGGTAAAGCAATAAAATAACCTGATATGTCGGTAATGTTCTCCCTACCCTATGTCTAGATCTAGCAAGTTGCGTCAAGTCCAGTATAACAAGTCACTAATGCAAGTATTAATCTAGTATCCTATTACGAAGTCCATAACCACGAATACTTAAATAAACTCCGTATCATGAATCATGTTGGTGTCCTGTGGTTATCGTGTCAATGAACACGAAAAAAATATACACGATGCCTAGTGTCGATACGCCGTAGATGATGTGGCTCCTCAGGAAGGTGCTGGGGTGTTAGAGGAATGTCCTAGAGCTACAAGAAAGGTGGTGAAGGGGTTGTAAGGTTGTCAGGAGAAGGGTTTTTGGTCGAGCAACATAAAGGATGCGCACGGGTGAGGTTTCTGGGGTTAACACTCGGTTTGGGATTATTTTATATAAAACATTTTCGTAAAAAAATAGAAAAAGAAGAGGGGCGCGGGTTTCTATGTATCACTTGACATAGAAAGTAAAAAAGAAAAATATATGCATATTATACATATCATGACACCGATTTTATTAAATATCAATGGATTTCGGAAGAAATAGACAGAATCCCTTTTCCCCTAAAAAACAAAAAAAAGAATTTTCTTTTAGGAATGTATAAATGTATTATCTCTTTCTATCCAAATCAAATGAAAATTTTGATTTGGATAACATAACTAAAAAAAGAAAGAAAATTTGATTTTATAAATATATATAAATATATTATATAATATAAAATATATAAAATAAATGAAAGCAAAGGTACATGAGGTAGAGGAGATTTTAGGATTTGTTTAGGATTTGTTTTGCATTAAAAAGTTAGGAAAAAAGATTGAGTGATATTTGTTATTTCCAAATAACCCCCTCTCAATCTTTGTTTTGGACATTTGCATATTCCACCATAGGGCTGTAAATAATTAATAAACCACTCTAAAATCATCCTATTAGGCTAGGACAACATAGAATAGGCTCTACCAATCAGAGTTGTGTTAGCCCAATGATTATATCATATTTTTGAATATGCCTAATAAATAAAGTTTAACATAATGACGTTACGAATATTCATGTAATCACTATCATGTTGCTACTTAAACGTAGCATTGTCCTAATGTTCTATATCTTATTTCTATGTTTGTATCATAATGCAACGTACTGCTTTGTTCGCCTAACATATACTTTCAGACAAGTAGTAAGCATGATCAAACATGATCAAACCAGGACATATGCAATAGAGAATTATTAATGGGCCAAAGACGGTATTACACAAGAAGATTTCTCTGAACCGCCCAATGACCTATTCGGGGCCTTGTATTGGGGCTTCCGCTGCTCGGTCAACGGACATGGGTCGAGGGGACAGCACCCCCCATGGGGGTTCGAGGGCGAAGCCTCCGAAAGGTATTCAGATTTCCAGATCTGTTTATCATTGGACGACCACCATCAAGGAAAAAGGCATCTTCAGGTCTGCTTAAATATCATATGAAACTTATGCTGAGCCATAGAACCATGGAACGTGTTGGTGGTTGCACAACTACAAATGTCATCTTCCATGCAATTATACCAACATAAGTGTGGTCACTTGAACCACTTTGGTAACATGCTAAATGATTTATTTTATGGTTTTATTTATAGAATCTAGCATGTTCTTATTAATGTCTTGCTATTTGATATCTTTTAGTTGTTTATTGTTTGAATCAATGTGAGATATAATCCTAGCATGACTAGCTGTTTAGCTTAAATGATTAGTTCACACTGTATAGTATTTTATTTTCTATTAGTGTGACACATTTGTCTTTGTATGCTCTTTACTCTTAATCTTTATTCTTGAAGCATGCATACCACTGTAGTCCATAGTAGCTTTTTTTTTATTAATATGTTTTTGACTCTTCGTCTTTAATATTTTTTTAATGAGTACTTCTTACCGATTTGTCTTTAACATGTCATATTTACTTTGATTGGTATTTTGTAATTATGCATGTTTAGCACAAGTCTCCTATTTACTTGAAAAGTATATACATATACTTTTATGTTAACCTTGTGCTTGCATAATATATTCACTATTGATTCTCAAATTTTATTGTGATTAACTTCTTATGAATCAATTACAAATTTATCTGATAAAGCATATTTATGCATGTTTTTGATCTTGTGATAATTTTTTTAATGCTTATTAAGGATACATGAATAATTCATTGTCATTCATATATTGCTCATATGTTTCTTATATTAATATATATTTTTTTTATAAATATCTTTATGGGGATTAATGAGTTAAGTTCAAGTTCTACATTATTTTAAAAAGTAGTTTCAAACTTGTGCTTATCTCATACTTTAGCTATTGATTACTTTGAACAAATTTATGTTCTTTTCTTTATTAGCTTCTTCCTCAAAGCCTCGTTTAATGATATTTTGCTTGGCTTTTTGGTTGACATTTTTTGATACATGACTCTTATTTAAATTATTTTTAGTATCTTGATCTTGATAAACCATTCTTTGGATATTTAGCTCTTTTATATTTAGGGATTATGGATTTAGATGTTGTTCGAAGATATTGCATATATATTGCTACCGTTCAAGACTGAAGCCGTTTTGCCACATGAGTCTATATTTCAATATTCAATGTAATTTTTGTATGGACGACGGGGCGTTCAATAGGTTTTTCTTCCAAACCCATGATCAATCACTTTTATGGTATGCGGATTTCTTTATTCGCAACATATTTCCCTACACACCGATTAAATGGACTATCTTTCCGTCCCATCGGACTTACTTTGAAGCATTAGGATTGCATAACCTTGTTACTCATTTATATTCGATTGCAACTAATGCTATTCGTTTATTTTATTGCAATTTCACTCTTGACACTTTCACTGTTAAATATCGTCTTGCCGGAGCCAATATTCGATTCAATGATGTCGACTTAGCAAAAATCCTTGATATTCCAAATGAAGGTGCTCCGCTAGACGATATCACGGAATTTGAATTTTCCGTAGGCACGACATTAAACAACTTCAAGAACGAACTTTGTTCTCTTGATCGTGTTCGTTCTGGTAAGTTCAAAGCTGCTAATTTGAACTTATTTTTCTATGAATTGCATCCATCGTATACTCCACTATCTTTCCCAAATCCACTATAGAAAAATACTGCAAGTTTTCATCTAAAGTCCTTGCAACTTCTTCAACGCGAGCTTTGATACCAATTGTAGGAACGAAATGCAAATCGCTATACTCTAGAGGATGGAGGGTGAATAGAGTAGGCAGCAGGAATTTAGCTAATAAAAAATTGTTAGCGGCAAGATCACAGAATATATAACACAAGTATGTAAATAAAAAGTAGAGAGAAGAGAGCAAACGCAAGCACAAGGATGTATACTGGTTTTTCTCTTGTGAGGATATTCCAGTCGTGAAAACTATAGCTTCCAGTTGAAATCTACTATGAAAAATACCACAAGTTTTCATCCAAAGTACTTGCAACTCTACAACACAAGCTTTGATCCGAAGTACTCGACCAACATCAATTGTGAAGTGTCTTTCTTCAATCAAGCCTCTGATTACAATCACTCTGAAACTTCTAGACAGTACCGTACTGGCAAATCGACTAGAGGATTGTAACTGGCTTGGGATTTGAAAATGAAAGAGCTTAGAACGTATTAAGCTTAGAGAGAAGAGAAGAGAGAGGTGTGTTGAAATGAAGGAAATTTTTCTCTATTTATATTTTTCCAAAGGCAGAATTTGGGCAGAATTCTTTGAAAGAATCTCGACAAAAAATCGTTGCATCCGTAGCTGCGAGCTGACCAACTTCAAAATCCAACGAGCACTGACCGAACTCGGGACAAATTCGAGCAGAACTCGAGCCGAATTCTCCTGGGGTCTAGAGTTTTATTTTTGGGATTTTTGTAAATCAGATTTTGGGCTTTTTGAAAAGTTTAAGTAGTTTAGGAGCTTTCTACAAAATAGGCTATTTTCAAAACAAAGGATATTTTGAAAACATTTTGGGATAGCCTATTTGCCAGTACGACTCAGTGTACATCATATTCCTCGACTCAATAAAATACAAAAATTATATTGAATATTGAAATACAAACTCATGTGGCAAAACGATTTCAGTCTTGAATGGTAGCAGTAGCAGATCTTTAGCAATTGTCCAAGTAGCCCTTATATCGCGATAGGGTTAGATCAATTATCAAAATCAGGTTTGACCATGACCAATGGGCCAACAATCTTTTTCATTTTGATAATTGACAAACATTGACCGATATAACGTCTCGATCTTTTGAATTGAAAAGAATCAAAATTATAATGTACATGTTTAGCTTGTATGGTATCATATCCAAAAATAATTATGTATCCTGTAATAGCTGTTAGATCCTATTTCTCCTCCGTTGTAACTTAGCAAAATAATTACAAAGAGAGAAGCTCCCACGCAATTCATGCATAAGAAACAAACGTTAAAGAAATACAAAAAATATAGACAGAATAACATGTATTTCACAGGCAGTTCTATGTAAGAAGCATAAACTAAGATAGGCAATGATACGCATAGAATAGGAAAATACATACAGAGAATAATAGAGAGAGTACGATACACTGAAATGCATACTAATAAGCGAATAATAACTAGATGTTCCAAATCATCAACTCAGCAATAAAAGTCTCAGTGCTAAAATAAGGAAAGATAAAGTACTATCTTGGAATGTCGGAGCATTTCCAAGCATACATAGACAAAATAAATTCTAACAAGATAACATCTAGACAAAGTACATAATGTCTAGATAAAAAATCCTCAGAATCATCATCATCAGCGCCAGCAACGCCACCATGTCCAAATGGACCAGCTCCAGAAGTGCCAGCTCTATAAGAAGGGTGTGGAGTACCATCAGAACTACGGTACCAATCATACGCGTTACCGGGCTCAAAAAAGTGATGAACTACCTCATCCTCATAGCGGTAGCCAGATAAAGCTGGATCTCGGGGAAGAGAACTGGCAGAATGACCAGTCTGAGCAAATCGTAGATCCGTAAAGGAATTTACGAGAGCCTGGAACCGACTGGCATCTCGAAACTCGCGTTCCCTCGATGTGTTAGTAAAAAATGTTCACAAATTCGAAAGTTGTTAGTAAATACCCTCATAAGACATAGGGTAGTCCTGTGTAGGTGGAGGTGTAGTAGTAGGAGAAACAGCTGCGCTAGGACGAGATAGCTGAAGATACTTGAGCTCAGAGTCATGAGCACAAGTGGATAGATCAATCTCAAAATGCTGAAAGATGATTGGGAGAATCATCGCGTAAGCAAGGTTTCTGTTCCTTTTGCGATAATGGCCCATCATCTGAATGATAGTCTTGGGGACAAAAAAAGGAATCCCCTTATGAATATGGTAAAGAGCAGACATTTCAAGGGTAGTCACATCGTCCTTTGAAGTAGATTTAGACAGGATAGTGAGTAGACGATGTGATGAAATTCATAGAAAAATAAATTTAATTAGCAGCTTTGAACTTACCAGAACGATCGTGTAAGGTCATGCCTACGGGAAATTCAAATTCCGTGATATCGTCTAGCGGAGCACCTTCATTTAGAATATCAAGGATTTTTGCTAAGTCGACATCATTGAATTGAATATCGGTTCCGGCGAGACGACTTTTAACAGTGAAAGTGACAAGAGTGAAATTACCATAAAATAAACAAATATCATTAGTTGCAATCATGTATGAATGAGTAACAAGGTTATCCAATCCTAATGCTTCAAAGTAAGTCCGATAGGACAGAAAGATAGTCCATTTAATCGGTGGGCATATGTTGCGGATAGAGAAATATGCATACCATAAATGTGATTGATCATGGGTTTGGAAGAAAAACCCATTAAATGCCCCATTGTTCGATTAGACGGATGAAAAGAGTGATTCATGGATTGGATCCGAAGACGAGGCATCTTCATTAGCCGCCGTCTTCTTCCTCTTAAAGGGGTTGAAGTTCTTAGGCATTATTTCTATAAAAAGTATATAAATTTGCGAAATTGAAAAAGAGAGAAGGAGGAGGTTATACCTTCTGAGATTTGAGTATGTGGAAGAGAACGAGATACTCCGTACGAATCCAAAATTTGGATCAAAACCTCCAAAAGAATTAAGAGCAATGGGATGAAGAAAAACTAGGGTTTGGAGACTTTGGGCATGGCTGTTGCTGTGTTTTGAGGATACGAAGAAGATGAATAGGAAGGGGCACTTCAGGTTCTGACTTAATACAGCCGACACCAACAGAACTCGGGCCGAACTCGTGCTAAATTCGGTCAGAGTTTGCCTGGGGTTCTATTGAGGTATTTTTGAGCAGAATTAAATGCAATGCCACTTTATATTTATCAATTTTTTCAATTATTTAATTCTAAATTTCAATCGATATAATTCATATTATTTTATGAATTAAATTTTGTTACGCATCTACTATCTCAGATTAGCTGGGGTACTCTTCCAGCTAACGAAGGTTCACCAGAGAATGCTTAAATACCATTTCGCTTTAGTCGTAGCCGTAGTGACATAGACCCTTTGTAGGCATGGATCAAAAATAGTTTTACATATTAAAAAGTAATCAATAAAACAAAATTAATTAATATTATTGACATCTAAAATTCCTAACTCTCGACGTAAATAATTGAAACGATCTTCCGCTAATGGTTTTGTAAAGATGTCAGCTAATTGGTTCTCTGTGTCTACATATACAAGGTCTATATCTCCATTTGTTTGATGATCTCTAAGAAAATGATGCCAAGTCTCAATATGCTTAGTGCGAGAGTGACATACAGGATTCTTAGTCAAATTAATAGTACTAGTATTGTCACAAAAAATAGGTATGTGTGAATACTGTAAACCAAAGTCTTCTAAGGTTTGCTTCATCCACAAAATTTGTGCACAACAACGTCCTGCGATGATATACTCAATATTAGTAGTTGATAATACGATAGAATTTTGCTTTTTACTAAACCAAGAGACTAAAGCTTTACCTAGAAAATGACACATACTGCTAGTACTTTTTCTATCTACTTTGCATCCCACAAAATCAGCATCTGAGTAAACTGTTAGGTCAAAAGACGTGGTTTTGGGATACCATAAGCCGACAGAAGAAGTGCCTTTAAGGTGTCGAAAGATACGCTTAACCGCGCATAAGTGTGATTCCTTAGGGTTAGCTTAAAAACGTGCACACAAGCAAACACCAAACATTATACACTACCAGAATCTATTGTATTAGCGGCGCAACAAAATGTCGCTAATGTACAAAAATACGTCGCTAAATCTTTTTAGCGACGTTTTAGTGTGGTCGCGTATCTGCAAGTCGCAGCTGACATAAACATCGCTAAACGTCGCATGTGCGACGTTTCTCAACAACGTGCCTAACGTTGCCAATTTAGCGACGTCTACCGACACAGTGTCAGAAAATTTGCGACACAAGTATTGTCGCAAAAAGTCGATAAATGTTGCAGCAGACAACGACGTCCACCGATGCTGAGCGATGTTTTTAGCGGACGTAAAACGTCGATCACTTAGCGACGCTTAGCGTTGATTAGCGACACAGATTAGCGACGCAAAACTGTATATATCACCGACGTTTAGCGACGCTTTGCTGCATCGCTTAGCGTCGCTAAACATCGCTAATTTTGAAGTAAAAAAATAAAAATATAGAAACCTGAAGAATGGTATCCCTGTAGTTTATATCCCTATAGTTTAACAATTAATATCAAAGAGGATTCGAAAAGGTTGGCAGTCAAAGGAGGTAATAATCATGGATGAGATGCTATTCTTATTCCTATATGCAGGCTTGTTGGGTACAGTCATGTATCCCAACAATATTTTCTGACCTGCATGGGCCACCACAAAAACATGTAACACCCCAGTCCCAAAATACGTAGGACTAGGAACGTAGCATGCCAGCTGCACATATATACGAAGAATACCCCAATATAAGGAATCTTCATATATATATACTTAAGCTGTAATAATAGAAATTTCAGGCCAGTAAATCATAAAGCTATATCCCATCCACAGCACACACAGAAGGTATAATAAGTCCAAAATAGAATAAATGAGTGAGTCAAAAGATAGCCGGGTGGACATGCCCACACCAAACAGCTAAAAAAATAATCTCAAATAGAGTAGATGTCCACTATGAGTCTCAAAGAACAACATGAATCTAGATATCAGCGGGAGATGCCTCATCATCAATGTAGGAAGGATCCAGTGCCGAGCCATACTCCTGCAGGAAATTGTCTATACCGGGAGAGATCACCAGGTCCTCAGAGGGACGTAACAAGATACAGGAAAAACATGCCATATGAACTGAATATAAATGCACCATAAAATAAAGATAAAGTAAAAGTGTCCAAACCATAACACGGCTCAATATCCCAATATCGAAACAGTAGGCTACCCCTACAACCAAACAAGGACAAGAGATAACTTACTATTCCGCGATGTGACATTTTTCCATGCTATGATTGGAACATAAAATTTGCTAAGGTCTCCTAACCTTTCTAGTAGACAATTTAGAAGACATATCGATGTATGGGCAGGTGAAGGCTGACTCCCACAGGATAAGGTAATAACTCACAACACGCACACGTCAAGTACCAATACTATCAGCCGGCATAACTCGAGGCTAGCGGCCCACGTGACCCATCAGTCCACATAGCTCGAGGCTAGTGACCCTCGCGACTCGACTACCGTAGTACGCAGTTACTACAGTTGTTGGATTTGGGATAGCCCATACATTTAACTGTCTTCTCCCTTCCAAGGTCACTAACAGAAGGTAGTTCGCTAAGACTAGGTCCATATGCATACAAAAAGCAAGAAGGAAAAATAACTGAAAGCAAAATAAAGTGAACTAAAAATAGCAGTTAATAGATCCAACTAAGAACAGAAAATAAATATGCAGTAAATAAATAAATAAAGGTGAATATAATTATAACAGTAAATAAGGCAAGGTATCTTGCCTGAGGGTAGTACGAGAAGCAGCAAAATCCAACAATCAGAATCGTCAACACGAAAGTCAAAATCCACAAGGAGCTCCAGATGCTGAAACAAACATCACGAACGAGTTTGGAATAAAAGATATGCCTAGGAAATGCCTGTCCAAAAGTCCAATTCTGGAATAGGGGCAAAATCATAATTTTGGATCAAAACGATGTTCGCCGTTGGACCCGTCTAGCACCGAAATGCGTTCCAGTACCTACGGACTCTAAAGTCGTCAAACTACATGTCTACGGGTTCGGTTTGAGGAGACGAACTCAACGATATGTCCAATTTTGGATTCCGATGAGCCGTGCACAAATTCGCTTGTTGGAGCGGATCGCTGGCCCGCCAATTTGGCGTTCCGATCAACCTTCTCAGAATCGGACCAAACTTGGCATACAGGACTAGAAAAATGATACGGTCCTAATGGCATAAGTTTCGCGTCGATCCGACGAACGTGCACGAAGTTATGGTCAAGTTTGCACAACGTCGATACGGGGGTATCTCGATGGATACGCACTGGTTTCGTCGTGCACACACGACGAAATCGAATTCCGTCAGTTCTCACACGTCGGCAACATCCATACGCGCCTTTCGATGTGTATAGTGCGCAACACATCGTCCGATTTGTCGGGGCGTACGCCGTATCGGGAAAATTTTCTAAATTTTTATTGTTTTCAAAAACAGTTTTTCTCGATCTTTGGGTTCGAAAATCTTTTCATTCAATGAAGGAAAAATTAAACTAAAAGAAGGTGTTTAAAGTGCTATATGTTGTCTAGAATATTGTTCAATTAGTTTTACAAAATTCTTACAGTATTGATCAATTTATGGCTTCCAACATGGATGGTTGGACTGTTTTAAATCGGTCTGAGAAGTAGTTTCTCCAGCTTTTTTTAGTCGAATTTCTGACCCGATTGATCGATATCTCTAGGTACTAGTAGGTGGGTCGCACAGAGGGTTAGGTATACTCTACACAGGAAGTTAGGGATCGAAATTTGATTAAGTAAAACTGGAGAAATTCGACTCGTAAGATGGGTACCTGACGTGTTTCATAAACAGAGTATCCTCTGTTCAAGTTCGGTTGGCTGTGTCGACGGCGCTCTGGTCGACGACGCTCTGGTCGATGGCGACCATGTGCAGGTGGCCGGACTTGTACGCGGGAGGGAGAGGAAGGCAGTGGGTTGAGGAGGCAGTTCACGAGAAGGATTTTTGATAGGTTTCCTCGAAGGATCCTCGCGGCTTATGTACTTGCCGAATTTTAGGTGAATTTCCTCATCAAGTTTAATTCGAATTTAGATATGGATTTAAATGTGGATTCAATCCAATCTGAGGAGAATTAAATTAGGATTTAAAGGAAAAAAATTTTGAACGGATTTGATAAAGAATTGGAGGAGTTATCAACCGATGTGATCTCGTTTTGGTTCGCGGAAGGCTACAGGGGGGACTAGGGTTTACGAGTTTACTGTTCCCCTTTGGGAACAGTAAGCAGCGGTTTTATTATTTTTTTCTTTTTCTAATCCCTATTAATACTATATAATATGTATAACTTGTAAATCTTAATATATATAAAAATCCTAATAAAATCCAGTATGTATATATTTATATACATATATATTTCTCTAATATATATATATATATATATATATATATATATATATATATATATATATGTATGTATATACGGATATACATATATACACCCACATATACTTTAAGAATAACCCAATAAATTCCTATTAAAACTCCTAAATCTAACAACTCTATAAAATAATTTAATAATTATCAATATAAAAAAAGTAATAAAAATAAAAGTCCATGATATATATATATATATATATATATATATATATATATATATATATATATATATATATATATATATATATATATATATACTACCACTATTTCTAAAATACCACAAATCCTTTAAGTACTTAATAAGCTCCTAAAGAAATATATTTTTGAAAATTTAAAAACAAAATAATAGTAATTTCTAAAGTTTCTGTAACCTATAATATAAAATTATTTTGCATAAAATAACCCACACATTATATCAAATAAACAAAAATTTCTACTCACTTTATAAGGCTAAAATATAAATTTTACCACTTCTAGAAAATAAATTATTTCTTTTAAACAAAAATATACCGATTATTTCTATTTAATAATAATGGATAAAAGTAGAAAATTTTAGGGGGTTTACATTCTACCCAACTTATAAAAATTTTGTCCTCGAAATTAAAATAAAACTTAATATAAAAATATAACAATAAATCTTAATGGAAGAATATAGTGAGGCTGGAAACTAAGGGAAAGCAGATAGTCATTTCGTAATTCGGTCTCTGTAAAGAGGGTGGAGATAGCCATAATAAAATTTGGACTGACAATATTTTCTACAAGATAGGGTATTCTTATTCTTATAATGGATCATGGGTATCTAGTTGTTTGAGGGATTGGTTTGGTCTTGCATGGTTAAAAAATCAAGTGGGATGAGAATTTCATTCGTGGTTGTTCTAAGGGTTAATAAGTCGAGCACGAGGTATAATTGAAATGGAGCACATGATGGTGTGTTTGTGTGGGACATGTGAGTCATGTGTATAGGGTGGTTTGTCTAGTTCATGTGGGTAAAATTTGTTGGAAGGAAAAGGCTGGTGTTGTGCTCCAAATATCAGAGTCACGGTTGGAGTATCCATAGTGTTACGGATAGAAGGGGACGTTGTGAACTACTGGGTTATTTGCTCGGTTGGAGGAACCGTGTTAAGTCAAAGATTGTTCTTCGAATTTTTGGACAATAGTGAAACGATTACCCATGTCATCTTTACGCTTCCTCGTTGGTGAGGGGTGCCAGGATGACACACGTACCGAGGGTGTTTGGATGATTCACTTTTCTACAGCACCAGACGATTACTGATGGGGTAACAAATTATAAGGTACATCATGCAAGGATCTCTAGCTACTAAGTCATAAATCTCTATAATAAGAATGCTAGACTATAGTCAATAGATTTTTAATGGTGTCGAAGGTACTGCATATGCATTATCGCTGGCAACTAGTAATTCATATTAAGACAAGTATTATGCTATGCACGTTTGACCAAGCTAATGAATGTGTTGTTCTAATGCTAAGCCATGTCTAAAACAAATAAATGGTGTAACTAGAGTAATACCTGCTAAATCTTCCACCTCAGGATGGGTTTCTATCATGGCCATGCTAAATGCTTGTCCATGCCTTTGTCCATCCTGTCTAACTTGTATAGATTGGTCCGCTAAGTGCGATCCTCTAGGATAACCCCCATATGATAGCTGACTGGGCTCTGCTATTGGTCTTGGTGCTACGGGTCCTTGCATCCGTTGTTGTGCTGCTTTTAGTTGTTCTGTACAGTCTCGGGCTTTGTGATGATTGGAGCCGCAAATCATGTATTGTCCTAATCTGCGACGATAATCCTTCATGACATGACCTTTTCTATGACAGAAGCGGCATGTAAGAAGCTCATTAATTGGGTAGGGTGATACTCTTGGTAGTTGTGGTGTCATAGAATGTCTAATTGGTCCACCATGGATAAGGGTACTTGGCCCAATTGCTGGAATATGGCGTCTCTGAGCCTGTTGTACTTCCTTGCTAAGGAGTTCCTGGCTTCTAGCTTCATCTAATACTGCAGCATGAGAAACTCTAGACTGTACTGTGGTATGCTTCTTGAGCTCTGGTATCAATCCTTGGTGAAATCTCTTGGCCCTCTCCTGCTCAGTAGGAATCAGTGTCTCACCGAATTTGATCATTCGACTGAATTCTGTATCATACTCGTCTACAGTCATGTTTCCTTGCTTGAGGTGTAGGAACTGATCATAGAGGGCATCACGTACATGGATAGGAAAGAACCTATCATTGAAGAGTTTGTATAATTCTTCCCAAGTCTGGTTGGCTCTCAAGCGTCTTTCTTCGGCTTCCCACCAATGATGGGCATTGTCTTCTAAGAGCAAGTCTACTGCTGTCATCCAATCATTTGTTGGCAACTGGAATGCCTTTAGTAGCTTCTCCGTGCTGATAAGCCATGCGATAACCTCTAGTGGTTCCTCGGTACCTCTGAAGGGCTTGGGGTTCATATCCATGAAGTCCTTGATAAAACCCTCATATGGATGTAGAGCTAGTACTGGTACCTGTGTCAGAGGTGGAGGTGGAGGCCGAGTTAGTGCTTCCGTCATGCTCTGCCTTATCAGTTCAGCCTGTTGCCACTGAATATGTATCATGGCATATATGAACTATGTAGTAGGGTTTCCATCCTCTGGTGGTGGAGGCATCTGGGTCCGCACTGAGGTGGGTACTGCTGAGTGAATGGTGGTGGAGGTGGTGGTGCATTTTCTTTGGTTGGTACCTCGGTAGTCTGCCCAGTTTGGATGACTGGTGGCACTTGAGTTCCCTGTGGTACCATCGATGGGGTCATGGTGGCCTGCATCTGTCCTGGCTGATACGGGGTCACCGGGGTCACTGGTAGGACCTCTCCTTCTTGAGTGGCTGCATTACCAGATGTGATCGCCGAGGTAGGAATGTGTCCGCTTCGAAGGTTCATCCTTACTGGCACGAAAATAGAATAAAGTTAGAATAGATTCGAACAAGTTATAGGTCAAGCAGTTGAAAGAGAATTGTCAACATAGTTGCGAATGAGATCTTGGGGAGCTAGTGAATTATATCTCATCCTGTATAAAATTTTATAAATAGCGAACCAAGTACACTGGGTTGATCAGACCATCATGTACCGATTCTGATAGACAATATGTCAGTGGGGTACCTCCAATAACATATATGACATGAACAAGCTTGAAAATGATTAAGCTTGCAAATCTAGGCTATGATAGCAGCATTGGTCAAGATGGTAGAACAAAAGTACGTGATATAATGATAAAAATAAAAAAAATTAAGAATTGAAGTTTTGTTCGGGCTTCGTGCCTATACAGTCGTCCAACTGTCTCCTTGTCTGAGGTCATGGTTGCAGTCAAGGAAGGGTTAGATCGTGAGGAAATTCAGGTAATCAAAGAGGATTCGAAAAGATTGAAAGTCAAAGGAGGTAATAATCATGGATGAGATACTATTCCTATTCCTATATGCAGGCTTGTTGGGTACAGTCATATATCCCAACAATATTTTCTGACCTGCATGGGCCACCACAAAAACATATAACGCCCCAGTCCCAAAATACGTAGGACTAGGAACGTAGCATGCCAGCTGCACATATATACGAAGAATACCCCAATATATGGAATCTTCATATATATGTACATAAGCTATAATAATAGAAATTATAGGCCAGTAAATCATAAAGCTATATCCCATCTACAGCACACACAGAAGGTGTAATAAGTCCAAAATAGAATAAATGAGTGAGTCAAAAGATAGCCGGATGGACATGCACACACCAAACAGCTATAAAAATAATCTCAAATAAAGTAGATGTCCACTATGAGTCTCAAAGAACAACATGAATCTAGATATCAGCGGAAGTCGCCTCGTCATCAAGGTAGGAAGGATCCAGTGCCGAGCCATACTCCGGCAGGAAATCGTCTATACCGGGAGAGATTACCAGGTCCTCAAAAGGACGTAACAAGATACAGGAAGAACATGCCATATGAACTGAATATAAATGCATCATAAAATAAAGATAAAGTAAAAGTGTCCAAACCATAACACGGCTCAATATCCCATCATCGAAACAGTAGGCTACCCCTACAACCAAACAAGGACAAGAGATAACTTACTATTCTGCGATGTGACATTTTTCCATGCCATGATTGGAACATAAAATTTGCTAAGGTCTTCTAACCTTTCTAGTAGGCAATTTAGAAGACATATCGATGTATGGGCAGGTGAAGGCTGACTCGCCCAGGATAAGGTAATAACTCACAACACGCACACGTCAAGTACCAATACTATCAGCCGGCATAACTCGGGACTAGCGGCCCACGTGACCCATCAGTCCACATAGCTCGAGGTTAGTGACCCTCACGACTCGACTACCGTAGTACGCAGTTACTACAGTTGTTGGATTTGGGGTAGTCCATACATTTAATTATCTTCTCCCTCCCAAGGTCACTAACAGAAGGCAGTTCGCTAAGACTAGGTCCATATGCATACAAAAAGCAAGAAGGAAAAATAACTGAAAGCAAAATAAAGTGAACTAAAAATAGCAATTAATGGATCCAACTGAGAACAAAAAATAAATATGCAGTACATAAATAAGTAAAGGTGCATATAATTATAACAGTAAATAAGGCAAGGTATCTTGCCTGAGGGTGATACGAGAAGCAGCAAAATCCAACAATCAGAATCGTCAACACGAAAGTCAAAATCCACAAGGAGCTCCGGATGCTGAAACAAATATCACGAACGAGTTTGGAATAAAAGATATGCCTAGGAAACGCCTGTCCAAAAGTCCAATTCTGGAACAGGGGCAAAATCATAATTTCGGATCAAAACGATGTCCGCCGTTGGACCGATCTTGCACCGAAATGCGTGCCAGTACCTATGTTCTCTAAAGTCATCAAACTACATGTCTACGGGTTCGGTTTGAGGAGACGAACTCAACGGTATGTCCAATTTTGGATTCCGATGAGCCGTGCACAAATTCGCTCGTTGGAGCGGGTCGCGGGCTTACCAATTTGGCGTTCCGATCAACCTTCTCAGAATCGGACCAAACTTGGCATACAGGACCAAAAAAATGATACGGTCCTGATGGCGTAAGTTTTGTATCGATCCGACAAATGTGCACGAAGTTATGGTCAAGTTTGCAAAACGTCGATACGGGGGTATCTCGACGGATACGCACCGGTTTCGTCGCGCACACACAACGAAATCGAGTTCCGTCAGTTCCCACACGTCGGTAATATCCATACGCGCCTTCTGATGCGTATAGTGTGCGACCACGTCGCCCGGTTTGTCGGGGCGTATGTCGTATCGGGAAAATTTTCTAAATTTTTATTGTTTTCAAAAATAGTTTTTCTCGATTTTTGGGTTCAAAAATCTTTTCATTCAATGAAGGAAAAATTAAACTACAAGAAGGTGTTTAAAGTGCTATATGTTGTCTAGAATATTGTTCAATTAGTTTTATAAAATTCTTACAGTATTGATCAATTTATGGCTTCCAACATGGATGGTTGGACTGTTTTAAATCGGTCTGAGAAGTAGTTTCTCGAGCTTTTTCGAGTCGAATTTCTGACCCGATGGATCGATATCTCTAGGTACTAGTAGGTGGTTCGCTCAGAGGGTTAGGTATACTCTACACAGGAAGTTAGGGAACGAAATTTGATTGAGTAAAACTAGAGAAATTCGTCTCGTAAGATGGGTACCTGACGTGCGTCATAAACAGAGTATCCTCTGTTCAAGTTTGGTTGGCTGTGTCGACGGCGCTCTGGTCGACGGCGACCATGTGCAGGTGGTCGGACTTGTGCGCGGGAGGGAAAGGAAGGCAGTGGGTTGAGGAGGCAGTTCACGAGAAGGATTTTCGATAGGTTTCCTCGAAGGATCCTCGTGGCTTATGTACTTGCCAAATTTTAGGTGAATTTCCTCATCAAGTTTAATTCGAATTTAGATATGGATTTAAATGTGGATTCAATCCAATCTGAGGAGAATTAAATTTGGAATTAAAGGAAAAAAATTGAATGGATTTGATAAAGAATTGGTGGAGTTATCAACCGATGTGATCTCGTTTGGTTCGCGGAAGGCTACAGGGGGGCTCGGGTTTACGAGTTCACTGTTCCCCTTTGGGAACAGTAAGCAGCAGTTTTATTATTTGTTTTTTTTCTTTTTCTAATCCCTATTAATAATATATAATATTTATAACTTATAAATCTTAATATATATAAAAATCCTAATAAAATCCAGTATGTATATATTTATATATATATATATTTCTCTAATATATATATATATATATATATATATATATATATATATATATATATTTATATATATATTAGAGAATATATATATATATATATATATATATATATATATATATATATATATATATATATATATATATATATATATATATACGGATATACATATATACACCCACATATACTTTAAGAATAACCCAATAAATTCCTATTAAAACTCCTAAATCTAACAACTCTATAAAACAATTTAATAATTATCAATATAAAAAGTAATAAAAATAAAAGTCCATGATATATATATACTACCACTATTTCTAAAATACCACAAATCCTTTAAGTACTTAATAAGCTCCTAAAGAAATGTATTTTTGAAAATTTAAAAACAAAATAGTAGTAATTTCTAAAGTTTCTGTAAACTATAATATAAAATTATTTTGCATAAAATAACCCACACATAATATCAAATAAGCAAAAATTTTACTCACTTTATAAGGCTAAAATATAAATTTTACCACTTCTAGAAAATAAATTATTTAAAATATATATATATATATATATATATATATATATATATATATATATAAATATATATATATATATATATATATATATATATATATATATATATATGTAAAAAAATATATATATATATATATATATATATATGTATATACGGATATACATATATACACCCACATATACTTTAAGAATAACCCAATAAATTCCTATTAAAACTCCTAAATCTAACAACTCTATAAAACAATTTAATAATTATCAATATAAAAAAGTAATAAAAATAAAAGTCCATGATATATATATACTACCACTATTTCTAAAATACCACAAATCCTTTAAGTACTTAATAAGCTCCTAAAGAAATGTATTTTTGAAAATTTAAAAACAAAATAATAGTAATTTCTAAAGTTTCTGTAACCTATAATATAAAATTATTTTGCATAAAATAACCCACACATAATATCAAATAAGCAAAAATTTTACTCACTTTATAAGGCTAAAATATAAATTTTACCACTTCTAGAAAATAAATTATTTCTTTTAAACAAAAATATACCAATTATTTCTATTTAATAATAATGGATAAAAGTAGAAAATTTTAGGGGGTTTACACATTAGAATTACAAATCCAGTTTGAAGAATATCCTGTCGTACAAATCAGTACAATAAATAAATATCCATGAAAATAAGTCTATACACAAGAAACCAATAAAGTATGAAAGCCTCAACAAATGTATAATATTCAAACCCAATATCACGGGTCTATACACAACCAATCTACACATAAACAATCAATAAACTGTCCTAACTAGGACTACTGTGGATCTGCAAGAGGAGGGGCACCGCCATGCATCAGGATAGGAACAACTCATACTGCTCCCGTGAAGTCGACACCGACGTCGTTGAAGACAGTGACGTTGGTAGAGCTGGTGTCGATGTGGAAGGCAGTGACATCGGTAGAGTCGGTGACGATGGAGGCACACCCGAAGGACGTATCTTCTCCAACGCTGCTTGTCGATGGTTGTATGAATCCATGGTACATAACAGCCTCGTACTGCTATCAACCATCGAATCCTACATCAACGTCAGCCTCTCGCCCATGGATAGATGTGATGCCTGCAGCTCCATCACGCTACGCTGCGTTGACGCTCTAAGATCAGTAATGACATGCTCTATCCTCTTAGTCATATCCATGAGCTCCATGATGCTGCGCTCGAGCGTATCTAATCGTGCAATGAGGGTGGCATCATCCGTATGCGGATGAGACTGGGGCCGCTCCTGGACCCTTCGTAGCATCTTTTCATGGAGAGACTCAATCTGACGGTCAACAATCTCCTGGACTCGGGCAGACTCATACGAGGGCTGTGGGCAATGCACACTTGCAGCGGAGGCCCTAGAGGACAGTACCGCAACTAGGGCGACATAGGATCCCGTATCGTAGTATGTACCCTTATGGAGACCACCAACGGCGGTTACCCACAGCTCGTCCTCCGACGAAGCTGGAGCGGGCGCTGTGAGCAAGTACCAGCCTCTTCCGTTGTAGGTGCACTAGTAGCCGCCCGCTCGTGAAGCTTAAGATATGCGGCATAAAAAGTATAGATATTCTATAATTGCTAATGTATAATGTACTTATTATTACTAAATACATGAATGTTTATTTGCATATTTCCTAAATAATATTAAAACTAACAAAAAGTATTAAAATTAACACAAAGTATTATAATATTACATAGGTCTGCTCGGCCCTCTCGTCAATCAGCTTTCCGCCCTTCCGATGGGTGGCCAGGAAGATGGTCACCATGTTGGCTTCATCACCCCTCCTTACCTGTTAAAAATATATTATTTAGTACTAAAATTAAATATTTTTTCCTAGTACTAATTTATCGGACTTGCGTTAAAATAATATGTCTGAAATAAAAAACATACCAAACAACAAAAATGTTCCGTCATCGGGATCGACCCACCGCACCACTTTGATGCCTTTTGCCTAGGCACCTTGACCTTCTCAGACCTTTCCTTGTACCTTGGCTCGTCGAATCTAGCCTTTATCATAGTCCACTGATCAGGGGTGATCCAATATTGGATCGGCTTTCCGGCACGATCACGAGCCTTCTGGTCATTGATAGCGTCACGGATCAGCTTGGCGACGATGGCAGGAAACATCCCCTCGATTAACTCAGCCCGGTGCGGTGGATAGAAGTATGTTTGCTAGAAGAAGTAATTTAGTTAGTTATATAATATGCATAATAAGATGATTCATATTAAAACCAAATATACTTTTACCTTGAAGTGCGCAAACCAGAAGGCCTTCCTATCGTCCGATGCATCAGAGTTGTTTATCCAAGGGCCACCATAATTGTACCTCAGAAAGTGGCCCAGGCGTATCTGTACCGAAGAGGGACGATATCTATACAAAGGTAATTCTATTCATGAAAAAGTGATTTTATTATGAATAAAGAAATAAACGATATATATGATGATAAACCAAAATACTTACTTTGTGCCGTCGGCCCTCCATCCTCGTCTCCTTCGGAGGTACGTATGTAGGATCTTACTGATACTGATCCGACGTCGGCTCAGCCTTCTCCATATGCTCATCTGTTTCCATTATTGTCTAAGCAGGAGGAACTCTAGACGAGGGAGGAGTCTCAGGCCTGGAACTACTCGTCCCAAGAGTGCTGCCACGTAATGTCATAGCAGTCAGAGATATAGCTGGTCGATACATTGAAGTACTCGGCGACGAGGATCCAGAACCAGTAGGAAGTATCTGAGGAGAACCCTGTCTATGTCGGGACCTACCGAACGATCCGCGTCGTCCTGTTATACCTGATAACAACATATGATGATACAATAAATAAACAAATATATAGTACATTCTACAGTCATAAACGCGAAAGTATATCCTACAAGTGTAACCAGATAGTACATTCTACAGAAACATCAATGTCCAGATAATAACCAATACTAGATAATAACTAAGTCTACATAATATAACAAAATGAAAGTACATTTCTCTCAATCATCTTTAGAAAAATCATCTTGTTCGTCTTCCTCGACCTCCCCTTCCTCTTCCTCTTCCTCTTCCTCTTCCTCTTCCTCCTCATCTTCACTTTCATATTTGCCTTCATATTCCTCTTTCTCTTCGGATAATTCTAGCTCTTCTACATTATTAGTCGTGTAATGAGTTACTTTTATGGAGTCAACATCTACAATATTTGTTACAAGAGGTAGCTCGTCCTCTTGATAAGCTTTTTCGTCAACGTCAAAGGTATTTCTAGCTTTAGTCTTGCATACTGCCCACCAGTCAGACCTCGTTGTTCTTCGTCTCGGATAAGATGTGAAGTACATGAGCTGAGCCTGACTTGACAGGACAAATGGTTCGTAGCCTTGATATCTACGCTTGTAGTTTATATCCATAAGACCATGCTTGTCAATTTTCCAACTTTGATTTTCAAACGGATCAAACCATTCTCACTTGAACAATACGATCTCAGCAGGTTCTCTGCCATAATTATATGTCAACTCTATAATCTCTCATAAGATGCCAAAGAAATCATTGCCTAGATCAACGTCTTTGTAGTTTGAAGATTTGATATACAAACAACTGTTTTTCGTGGAATCAAGATCCAGGAAGCTGTCTCAGATTGGAGCATTTGTCGACTTGAACCTAAACCCACTCATATAGTAACTTGGCCATATTTTAACGAAAGTTATTAGTCCCTTGGCTAGAGTTCTAATTGATTCTGTCTTGGATGAAATTAGATGATCGACCTAAATACCAAAGAGTAAATTATTTAATGTACAGTTGCATTAAAAAAAGAGTAATTACTTAGCTCCTTACATATGCGCTCAACCAAGAAGGAAAATGATATCTCATTTCTTGTTCTAATTCTTTGTCTGTTATGTATGGTCTAATCGACCTCAAATCATCATTATATATGCTAAAAAATAACGAAGCAATCGCCAATTAGTACTATAATATTAGCTTATAATATTACATCAAGATGACGTAAACCAGCTCATTATTAATTACTTACCCCTCTAGCTTCTCCACTTCATCCTCGTCGCAATTGAGTAATATGTACAACTGAGCAGCCCTTAGCTCTTCGTCATTCAAATATCTCTTCTTCATTTTCCCCGAAGGCTTTCCGGATGCATTGAATACTTTTAGTATTAGATCATTAGATTCCTGATATCCGTCATCATTTCTCGGAGCTCTCGTTCTATTAGTAGCAACATGAGGTTTGAAATACGTTGAGCAAAAGTTTGTAATCTTCTCGATAACATAAGCTTCACAAATGGAACCTTCAACCCGTGTCTTGTTTTTTTACCTTTCTTTTTAGGTGATTCAGATGCCGCTCGAATGGGTACATCCACTGATAACCGACAGGCCCACCAACACGTGCCTCATAGGAAAGATGAATTGGCAAATGCTTTATGGAGTCGAAGAATCCAGAAGGAAACACCTTCTCGAGCTTGTACAGTATTACTGTAATATCGTTCTCTTGATTTTCTCGACGATCGACGAGCAACTTAGTAGAACAAAGATCTTTGAAGAATATGCTAAGCTCTGTCAATGGATCCGAAATGACCTGGGGTAAGAATTCCCAAAATACAATTGAAATTAACCTTTCCATGAATATGTGACAATCGTGGGTCTTCATACCCGTTAGTTTGTTCTCCTTGAAATTGATACATCTTCTCAAGTTCGAAACGTACCCGTCTGGAAATTTTAGGCCCTGAATCCACATACAAAGTCTCAATTTATCCTCCTTCTCCAGTGAGAAAATTGCCTTAGGCTGTTTCAACTTTCCATTCCCCTCCTCTATCAAATGTAATACAGGACATCTACATATTTCTTTCAAGTCCAACCTGGCCTTTGGATTGTCTTTCGTCTTTCCCTTTACGTCTATTACAGTATTAATTATGTTGTCAAACACATTCTTCTCGATATACATGACATCAAGGTTATATCTGATCAGATTTGTGCTCCAATATGGCAGATCCTAGAATATACTCCTCTTCGTCCAGTTATGAGTACGACCAAATTCGTCACACTTGTAGCCCTTAGCAGGCTCTTCAATAGCCCTTGGTAAATCTTTTACCTGTTCCTATATCGTGTATCCGGACTACCTTGGCGGTGGATTAGCCTTCTTTACAACACCCGCACGAAAAGCATTCCTGTCCCTCCGATACGAATGATCCTTCGGCAGAAATTGTCGATGACAATCGAAGAAGTACGATTTGCCTTCGTATTTCAAACGAAAAGCCTTAGTACGGTCCATGCAATACGGACATGAAAGACAGCCATGTGTGCTCCATCTCGATAACATTTCATAGGCCAAAAAGTCCTTGATGGTCCACATAAGTGCTGCACGCATCTTAAAATTTTGCTTTTTAGAAATATCGTAGGTGTTGGCACCTACTTTCCACAGTTGATTCAACTCATCTATCAATGGCTGTAAATACACATTGATGTTCCTCTTCGTATTGTTCGGACCCGGGATAACAACGGTAAGAAACATATACGGAGTCTTTATGCACATCCAAGGCAAGTAGATTGTACGGAGTGACGATCATAGGCCAACACGAATACTGGAAGCCCGAAAGTTCGAATGAGGTAAAACCGTCGGAGGAGAGACCCAATCTGACATTACGTGGATCCGAAGCAAAATTTGGATACTCTCGATCAAAGTGCTTCCATACTTCTCCATCAAATGGATGATCCAACACTCCTTCGATTTGTTCCCGCCTGTGCCAACTCATATTTTCTGTAGTCTCTTTCACCATAAACAACCTCTGCAACCGTGGTGTCAGCGACAAGTAGTGCATCAAATCGGTAGGCTTTCTTGCACCTATAGACCTTCCTCTACCAGTACCCTTATAGTGACCAGCACCACAAAATCTGTAGGCATCTTCATCCTTGTCGTCTTTGTAGTACAACATACACCCGATCTGCTGGATATTGCAAACTTAAAGACATCTTGAAAAGATATCGCTAAACGATGCTATATTTTAATATATTAGCGACGTCAAATTTAAACGTCGCTAATCGTCGCTGAAAATAAAAATATAGCGACGTTCACCGACTGCCCGCGACGTTATATTTTGTTATACTAATTATAGTCGCAATACGTCGCTGGTAGTCAGTAACAGTGACGTATTGCAACGTAAATTTATTACGTTGCTAAGCTGTAAAATAGTAGCGACATTTTAACATCACGTTGTTAAATACAACACCGATATGACATATTTTGGTAGTGATATCATGGCGACTATAAAGTAAACTACCAATCATATCTCGATACTTACGTATGTCGATCGGTTTGCCTTGTTCATCAATATCAACCTTGGTTGAAGTTGCCATCAGAGTGCCAAGAGGTTTGATGATTTCCAAATCGAACTTCTTTAGTAAGTCTTTTGTGTACTTGGCTTGATTAATGAACGTCCCATTGTTGGTTTGTTTGATCTGCAGTCCAAGAAAGAACTTAAGTTCTCCCACCATGCTCATCTCAAACTCATTCTGCATACACTCTAAAAATTCTAGACAAAGAGATTCATCACTAGATCTAATAATAATATCGTCAACGTAAATCTGAATTAAAAGAAGATCTCCATTAAAAGATTTTATAAATAGTGTAGTGTCAACCTTGTCTTTTCTAAAACCGTTATCAAGTAGAAAATATCTTAAACGATGATACCAAGCACGAGGGGCTTGTTTCAAACCGTATAAGATTTTCTTCAACTTGAAAACATGTCAGGATTTTTAAAACCAGTAAAACCTGGAGGTTGAACTACATAACTTCTTTTATAAAACCGTTAAGAAAAGCACTTTTAATATCCATTTGAAAAAGTTCAAAATTATAAAAACATGCAAATGCACATAACATACGAATGGATTCTAATCTCGCAACTAGGGCATAGGTCTCATCGTAATCGATACCTTCCTCTTGGTTGTATCATTGAGCTACGAGTCGGGCCTTGTTATTACTTTTTATACATATAACTGCTGTTACATAGATCACTCTATCACATATGGAAAGTATGTACTTCACAACTAAAGATCAATCCATAAATAGACTCCTACTATTTGATAGAACAAACTATAGTTACTGTTACCACACTGGCAAAACTTAAAGAGGAATTAGAATCAGAAAAGAAGAAGTATTTTATTACTTCATGTAAAATTGATGCTCTGAATGCTAAATATGATGAGATCTGTACTAACTCTAAAGAGTTAGAGATTAGACTAGAAAAGCAGGTATTACAAACCTATTACTCAGTCTAACACAAGACACGTGACACCTCACAAAGTCACACATGACAGATCTTTTACAAAGCAAGCAAGCAAAGCTAAAGCCTCACGCAACTATGCTTTCTATTACAAGTATCCATGCACATCATATCACACCACTGTACATTCTCATACTGCTGTACATAGCACTAATATTAATACTTTATGTCATTATTGTGGTTTGAATGAACACGTTTCTAATCGTTGTCAGATTAGAAAACTAGTTGATATGAACTTGTGAAAATGGGTTCCCAAAGCTAACAAATGTGGATCCAAGTATTGGATACCAAAGTCTTCACCTAATATTCAGGTGGAGCTACTTATGCTGAACAATAGAACCATGGAACGTGTTGGTGGTTGTACAACTACAAAGGTCATCTTCCATGCAATTACACCAACATAAGTGTGGTCACTTGAACCACTTTGGTAATGTGCTAAATGATTTATTTTATGGTTTTATTTATAGAATCTAGCATGTTCTTATTAATGTCTTACTATTTGATATCTTTTAGTTGTTTATTGTTCGAATCAATGTGAGATATAATCCTAGTATGACTAGCTGTTTAGTTTAAATGATTAGTTCACACTATATAGTATTTTATTTTCTAATAGTGTGACACATTTGTCTATGTATGCTCTTTACTCTTAATCTTTATTCTTGGAGCATGCATACCATTGTAGTCCATAGGAGCTTAATTTTTTTTGGTTAATATGTTTTTGACTCTTCGTCTTTAGTATCTGTTTATAGTCACTTTTTACCGATTTGTCTTTAACATGTCATATTTACTTTGATCGGTATTTTATAAGTATATACATGTACTTTTATGTTAATCTTGTACTTGCATAATATATTCACTATTGATTCTCATATTTTATTTTGATTAACTTCTTATGGATCAATTACATCTTTGTCTGATAAAGCATATTTATGCATATTTTTGATCTTTTGATATTTTTTTAATGCTTATTAAGGATAAATGAATAACTCAATGTCATTCATATATTGCTTATATGTTTCTTAGATAAATATTTTTTTGTATAATCATCTTTATGGGGATATATGAGTTAAGTTCAAGTTCTATATTATTTTAAAAAATAGTTTCAAACTTGTGCTTATCTCATACTTTAGCTATTGATTACTTTGAACAAATTTATGTTCTTCTCTTTATTACCTTCTTCCCCAAAGCCTCTTTTTATAATGTTTTGTTTGGCTTTTTGGTTGATATTTTTGGATACATGGCTCTTATTTAAATTATTTTTAGTATCTTGATCGTGATAAACTATTCTTTGGGTATTTACTTCTTTTATATTTAGGAATTCTGGATTTTGATGTTGTTCGATGATACTGCATATATTCCTTTAAATCTAAGTTTTTAAAAGTAGATATCATTTTGGATACAAGCCGAAAGGGTCCTTCTGTTATACAAGTGTAAATAGCCTAAAGCGACACGGTGTACTAGTCTTCGGACTACCGCTAGCTGGGAATCGGCCCCTACAACTAACCCGAATTGATCAATACTTTATAGACTTAAGATTTATTAAGGTCTACTTGCAACTATTATCTAGTTCTGGATCCAAGGTACTGAACCCATTCCCCTAGGTTCCAGAATACATCAGCGTATCTAGGTCCTATATTTTGATTTACTAATATTTTATATTTTATTGTTATCCAATAATTTTGTAGCACATATGAATAAATATAATTGATACATCTTATACCGTACGCTACAATGTTCTAAGATTTCTTTTAAAAAAGTCCATAAAATATAATTGATTTCATATTGCACAAATTATTCTTAAATCCTCGAATATTAAAGAAGAGATTTGTTTTGGGTACAAGCCTACAAAGGGTCTGTCTGTCACCATGGCTACGGCTAAAGTAAAACGGTACTTAAGTGTTCCCCGGTGAACCTCTGTTAGCTGGGACAGTACCCCTACAGCTAACCCAAGATTGATCAACGCTTTATAAACTAAAGATTTATTGAGATCTAGTTGCAATTGTTATCTGATGGATTTTGGATTTTAGCTTTGATGGATAATATTATTTAATAATATTTTTTTTACAAAAGGTAACATACATTGATCTTCCACAGGTTAATGTTTATCATCTTTTGATATATTTATTTTTCTGTCACATTATTCGATATTCAGACTTGAAGATCTTGTGACTACTCATTGAATATTATGGCCTTATGATTTCGTCTTTAGCTTGTGTAATATTCATGATTTTAAGCTTTTTATTATATTCTTCTTATTCAAGGTATTTACTATCTACAGCAGTAACTCTATGCAGGAGAGAAGTCAGACATATTGAATTTCTCTCTCTCAAAGTATTTTTTCTCTTTAACACTATGGTTATCTGATGGACACCGTGCAACGGCTTTAAAAGGAAAGAAATGAACTTTGATAAGAAGACCTAATATTTTTGAATTAGTTTCCTACTTCTGGAAATATATCTCCGAAATTGTTAAATTTTGATAATACTATTAATTTTTTTGGATATAGACATATAAAGGTGGAGCAGTTAATTGTTTCAAGTCAATTATCCCTTTGACATGCCATATATATCTAGAATAAATTTTTCTTTGGACTTTTATCTAGTTATGTTTATTTGTTCAAAATAGGCTATTTATGATTCATGGATTCTTTTGATTAAAACTGTTTCCGTGATATAAACATTCGAATCGCCAGCTTTTAGTCTGAGGATTAAATAGATGCATTCAAACATTTTTTACACAACTTTTCATAATAAATTCTGCATTTCAAAAGTCTTTTTGACTTCTCTCTGATTTATTCTGTCCGTTATTCGCATTAAGACAGTTTTCAAAAATCCTTTACTGTCTTGAAATTATTTTTTGTATTTTATATAAAATTTAATTGGAGATATATTTTGTTTGTTCATCTTTAAACATTTATTTATTGGATATTTCTTTTACTTACCTAAAGGTGATATTTGTTTTAAGTTTGGAACTTTATATGCATTTGATCAAAGGAAAGAAAGATGCATATCTTGGATATTCCTTAGATCTTCTGATTTTTTTTTTGCATGTAAATTACTTCAGAACTAGATATGCATATTTTAAGGGGGAGCAAATTAATTCTTTCAATTCTTTTATGCCTTAATATGTGGTATACCTAGTTCATCATGGACATATATTCCATTACTTAACATATCTTGTTGATTTGTTCATGATTTTTTATTTTAGTAAGTTTATTAGGGAATATATGATTATTATTACTTTTAATTCTCTCATTTTATTTGATTTTCTAAAAGTTATCTTGCAAAATATATTTAATTATCCTTATTTGATTTTCCCTTGAGTTTAAATTAATTTTGGCATTTCTTATCGAGACTTTATCTCAAAGTTCATGATTATCTATATTTAGACTGATCATACTTTGCGGGAGAGCATTCAAGTCGACTGAATTTCTCCTTCTCAAGTATTTTTTCCTAATTACCTTCATGTTTATCTAATGGATATACATGTATCATGATACGGTAATTGAATTCAAATGCATGAACTTTGGTATAGATTTTTTATAGATTCTAGTATATCTATTTTGATTTCTTTTCAATGATTATACTTTTTAATGATGTGATTCACTAATTTGTATGGGCAAATTATGAATCATATTTTTTGTGATCATTGTTAAAAGTCTCATTATATTTTATTTATTTATTTGGTATATACTAGATCTGCGAATATTTTTTCTTCTCATGGATTATTTATGACCAATGATTGTTTTCTACTATATTGATATCTACTTTTTATTCAAATCTTTTATTGGTCTATTTCAAAACTACAGTTACATTTATACATCATATTGTGTTTTGAATGTTATTTTAGATTTCTAGTTAGTAAACTATGTATTGCATGATTTCAGTTTTCTTTGTTAACATTCAACCAACTATATTGTGTTTTGACATATTTTTCTATTTTATGTAATTTTCTAAAACTTGTCATTACACTGTTCTCCTAATCCTTGATCATGATTATTTTTGCCTTCCTTCTTTACTTATACTTGAGTTCGTTTTATCTCTTATTACGGGAGAGCTTTTTTTTATCATATCAAAGGAGAAGAAATAAGTTTAAGTTAGCACACAAAGTTCTAGCATTATATATTTATTAGTGATACATGCCTCTATCGTATCTATCTTAAACTTAACTGATTTGCCATAATCAAAAAAGGGGAGATTGTTAGCTAATGATTATGTCATGTTTTTGAATATGGCTAATCAATTAAGTTTAACATAATAATGTCACTAATATTCATGTAATCACTATCATATTGCTACTTAAACTTAGCATTGTTCTAATGTTCTATATTTATTGCAATATTTGTATCATAATGCATCATACTACTTTGTTCGCCTAACATGTTCTTTCAGACATGCAGTAAGCATGATCAAACATGATAAAACCAGGACATATGCAATGGATAATTATTAATGGGCCAAAGACGACATTATACAAGGAGATTTCTCTGAACTGCCCAACGACCTACCCGGGGCCCAATGACCTATCAGAAGAAGGGCTATTGGTTTTTCTATTTTATCAATGTAAACCAAGCCGTACTGGCAAATAGGCTACCCAAGAAACGTTTTAAAAATATCCTTTTATTTTGAAAACAAGCCCACTTACAAAAGCCCAAACTACTTCCTAACTGCTTGACCTTTCAAAAAGCCCAAAATCTGATTTATAAAACCCTAACCAAACAAATTCTGGACCAATAGAATTCGGCCCGAGTTTGGCCCGAGTTTGGTTAGGGCCCATTGGATTTTTTAACTTGGTCATCCTGCAGTTACGGATGCAACGACTATCTGCCGAGATTATCTCAAATAATCGCTTCTCTCTAAGCTTAATACGTTCTTCCAAAGTGTTCTGAGCTATTCATTTTCAAATCTCAAGCCAGTTACAATCCTCTAGTCGATTTGCTTGTGTGGTACGGTCTAAAGTTTCAGAGTGATTGTAATGAGAGGCTTGATTGAAGAAAGACACTTCACAATTGAAGTTGGTCAAGTACTTCGGATCAAAGCTTGCATTGTAAAAGTTGTAATGACTTCGGATGAAAACTTGCAGCATATTTTTATCATGGATTTCAACTATAAGCTAGAGTTCTTCCGACTGGACTAGTCCTCACAAGAGCGAAACCAGTATACATCCTTGTGTTTGTGTTTGCTCTCTGCTCTCTACTTTTTATTTACATATCTGTGATATATTCTGTGATGTTGCTACAAACAATTTTTAATAGTTAATTTTCTGCTGCCTACTCTATTCATTCCCTCTAGAGTATAGCGCTTTACATCTCATTCCTACAATTGGTATCCTACAATTGGTATCAGAGCAGGTGCTCCTTATAGAGATATTATTTTAGGTGCTCCTTATAGAGGTATTATTGCTCACACCAATTGCTCCTACAAGTTGGACTAGTTTTCGGCTGGTATGATTTATTCAATTGAAATAGGCTCCATTAGTCTATTAAATGGGACTTGTGTGCCATTTAAAAATAAGTAGCACATGGGAACTCAATTGAGGAGATACTACTGCCATGTGTATAGTAGGCTAAAAATAGGTCAAAGGCATATATTAGGTCAAAAAGTTTGGGTCGGGTTTGGGCCTAAAATTTGAATTGGAAATATACATCGAAATTATGGCGAAGACAAAAATGACAATTTTGATCCAAAAGTTGTGCAAGAAAAATATAGTGCAAGGGAACATGGTTGACTGGGACATGATATGCCTATGTGAGGGTGGACTCGTCTAGAACACGAATATGAAATTGGTTTCGAGGAATTGGCAAATGTTGTGCGTCAAAAGTCAAAGCCACAGTAAAGTGTATTTATAGCCATAATTAAAAATAAAATATAGTTTAATAATAAATAGTCATATTAAATAAAAAATAAAAAATAATCTAAAAAATTAGAGGGCTTACAAATCTCCAGTCAACTAGGTTTGATTTTCTTTATCGAATTTCTTTTATCATAGACTTCAAGCCCATTTCCCTCGATGGCTTATATACTTGCTCTTTTGTCAAACCTTTAATTAGTAGATCCGCAAGTTTTTATTTTACATAATCAATCGTGATTATGCCATTAGAGAGATGTTGTCTAATGGTATTGGGATGTCTCCGGTAGCAGATTGCCTATCACAATGTATATAAATTGTTGGCATGGTTTTTGGCCATATTAGAATGTCCTCCAAGAAGTTTCGAAGCTACTTTACTTCTTCACTTGCTTTATCCAGAACTATGAATTTTGATTCCATAGTTGATCCGGCTATACACGTTTATTTTGAGGACTTCCACGATATTGTTGTGCCTCTAAGTATAAAGACATACTACTGTGGATTTCAAGTCTTTAGTATTAGATATCCAATTTGCATCACTATATCCTTCGAGTAAAACTTGGTATTTAGTATAATGTAATCCATAGTCTTTGTCATGTCCAGTACCGGAATACGGAGACGGACATGGCCAGCTACCCCCGTAAAGGGTATGAAGACGTCATACGATGATCACGGCAGTAAAAAGACAAGGGGTACATGCTACAAACAAGTCTCATATGGTCTTACAGAGAATCTATCTCAATCAATCAAAGCAAGAAGCAGTAAACAATTAACATATAAGATAAAGTAGTAAGGCATCACAGACCTTCATCAGAATGATCATAAGAACTAGCATTACAAAATACTAGCTAGCACAAAGAAGCAACATAACATAACCATAATCGGTTGCAGTTTGATTAATTACAATTATGTATGGAAACTAAATATCAAGAACATCCGGATAACATGTGCCGGTTATTAAACGCCAATGTACAAAATGATGATATCAGAGTGGTAAAGAAGAAATCCACTCCTGGTCCCTGACAGCCATGCGTCTAGTATGTACCATCGTCAAGGAAGAAGGATGGATCCTCAGCCTCTGCTACGAGATCTAGCCAAACAAAACTAGCAAGGTCAGTCCCGAATAGCAAGTACCACAAGGGAGCATAAATGAATGAGAATAAAACCCAAGCAATAAATAAGACCTGGGCCATGGGTTATAGGCTTATATCATATCATCGAGGCAACATGACACCCTTACTACCAAACAAGGACAAATGATGCCTTAAACGCTACGAGATATAATATATCATAAATTCAAGGTCAGGTTAATGACTTTTGCTCTGCAACTTTGGTTCATAGCCTGTCGTAGAATAATAGGCCAACCAAACAACCAAATAAGGACATGGGTTGGACCATGCACCATGAAAGTCCATGTTCCTTGGCTATTAACAGAAGAAGCAGATGACAAAAAATTTAGTTTACAAGCGACCAATCAGTCCTACGGCTTTCTATGATTTGTCTGGGTTATACCAGTAATGCTTATATATTGGAATCCTCAGATCGTGTCGTATCTGAACCGGGCTAGATGAACTAATAATATACATGTATGAGATAAGATGCACTGATCCCTCGTAAGGCTACTGCTCTATGTCAATCAGTAGCAGTTCCAGCTCTCTTATATAGAGATGTTGGCTCGACATTTAACAGGTCAGATACTACACTCCACTAGGGCGAATGAATATATATTATCCGTGTGGCAGCCTTGTACTCCCGAACATTTGTCCGACAGGGCTAGTAATACATGATCTCGAGATTTCATTCCCTTCCAATGTTTTCATCCACTTGAGTTGCCTAGGTTAACCCTACATTTGTCTGCAATCACATGTCGTGGTCACATGATCATCCTCCTAGAAGTTGTACCTTAGATGCGTACCCTAATTATATGATAGATAGGCATACGAGCAACTCAACTCTAGAAGAAAAATAGGCGAATGAGCATATCCAAGCGCATGAGTATATCCAAGTGCATGAATATATCTAGGCACATAAGCAAACAAGCACATGAATAACGTAGGCTCATGTGCCATAATCACAGCGGGGCAGGCAAGTCTAACCCGGTGCATGGCAACCTGGCGCATGGCAACCGGCATAAGGTCACCTGGTGCATGAGCGAGATAGGCGCATAGCACCAATATGCGCATATGCAGGACCAGCAGATGCATAACCACCATATGCATATGAAGCCTATGCGCACAATGCATGTTGTCAGAGGGTGTATACGGCAAGTTTTTATAGCCACTTGGCATTTTAACCGTATGGCCTCCTCTGCACGAATGGAGGTCGTCGTGCCCAGACAACAAGTTCAGCCATGAATGTTCTTGAAACTTGTCATGGCCATAACTTCCTTTTTAGAACTCGAAATCCAGCAAAACAAAAGTCACAAGTGCATGAAATTGAATTCTCTAACACATGGAACAACTTATTTTAAAAAATAACAACTTTTGATACATCATTTCCATGAAAACCCATAAAAATCCTAGTTTAGAAACTTAGATCTACACCAAAATAGCTATTAAATCTGAAAAAACCAAGTACTAAACATATAGAGAATGTAAAAATGCATAATATAGGCTAAAAATATTTATAGAAATCAAAGCAAATTAATGAGAAAGTGGTCTCTCTATTAGTGCAAGATGTACTTGCTTAGGGTTGATTGAGGGAAAAAATAAAAAATAATGAGGAGAGAGAGAAGGGAAGAGAATATATATAGAGAGAGGGGAATGGGATGGCTTCACGAAACCTTAACTCTAGATGTTCTAATCCAAGTTTACATGCCATTACACATAAGCATAAATATATAGATAAATAAAAATTCAGATTACAACATGGTCCAGTAGTCAATCATTGAAGCAGTGAACTACACTGACAACTAGACAAGGACATAGGTGGCACATTACTCTGCGATGAAATACTATCCCATGCCATGATTAGGTGTAAATATAGGATACATGTACATATGTCATAGATGACAGATACTATATACAGGAAAAATACAGAAAAATATTTACACCGGAATGAGAAGTGACATCTCTACCCTCCTTATAAAAATTTCGTCCTTAGAATTTCAACCAAGATAAGTTAGAGAAATCCGGGCAAGAAAGGTACTAACAATAAGCCTAACTTACACATGAAAACACATCAACTAACCATGCAACAAGAAAAATAATTATCCACATGACAAGGTGCTATCCAAGCACATAATTTGAGATGCAGAGGCATAAGAATTAAATATATCTTTCGATTCGAACAAGTACGAATATCAAGATTTGATCTTATCCTCACGCTCCTATGTCGACTCTCCCTGTGAGTGATGGCCCCAAGCGATATGGACAATCTTAATAGTCTGATTCTTGAGCACTTCTCTCTCTGATCAAAATTAATGCAGGCTATTCCTCGTAAGTAAAGTCGTTACCAACGACTCGCCCAGAATGATCGAGGACGTGGCTCGAATCCGGACATACCTACGCAACTTGAGATACATGAAAGACATCATGTACATCACGTAGTGAAGGCGAAAGGACAAGGACGATAATAAACCTAGCCTACCCGTATGAGAACATCAAAAGGACCAACGTATCGCGAACTAAACTTTTTTTGGGCTCCAAATCTAATGACTTCTCGAGTAGACAAAATTCATAAAAGCACTTGGTCACCAACACCAAACTCTAGGGGTCTCCGCTGCTGATCTACCCAATGACGATGCCTATCCTGCACAACTCGGAGCCGCTATCTGATCATTTTGACTATCTCTACTATTTGTTTGATCATCTACGGTCCCAATAATTTCTGCTCATCCATATGATCCTATGCTACAGGAGGTCTGCACTTTCTTCCATATAATGACTCAAATGGAGCCATCTAAATGCTTGTTTGATAATTGTTGTTGTAGGAGAACAATACCAAATAAAGTTGATCCTCCCAAGATTCGTCAAAACCTAAGGTACAAGCCCGCAACATATCTTTCTAGGTCTTAATGGTCCTCTATGACTTCCCGTCTGTCTGCAGATTCTAAGGTCTACTGAACCTCAATCGGGCTATAACTCATGTGTCCTATGGTAGAGTCACTTCAATTTCCATCTTCTGAAGATCTTTCAAAATGTGTCTGTGCAACATCAAGATGAATGCACCACCCCTTTCTGTTAAGGGCATCTATTTCCATATTCGTCTTTCCAGGATAATATCAAAGCTCCATATCAAAATCCTTCAACAACTATACTCTTCTCACTCGCAGATCTAACCATCCAATACAAATCATCCTACCAATTTTAGCACCTTTCAAGTCAAGGGTCAAGGTCTATTCAGTAATTTAGCAAAGCCACTCCTACGGATAGATCTATTCCAATAGTCATCCTCGATCATATTACTAGTGACTGTTCGCCATCAAATTTTTGTGGGTAGAAAGAGTACTTAGGATTACAAGTATCTTTCAAGGAGGATAAAGGAAGCAGAGATAGTATGAAACAAGACTCCTTTTCTTTCCTTTATATAATAAGATTTTGAACAGTAAACAAAATCATAACATAAACGATTTGTTAATACAAATAAAGATTATGGGGTAGTGTGCCGATGAAGATCGAGTACTGTAATTGATCACTTTACTTTATTGACGATCCGATACTTAGTAGCTTCTTGAAGTACTCTTTATGACTCTCTCATGTGTATCTGGTATCCTCATTGACGAGGTTGATTTGGTAGATTCGATTAATTGATGATCTAATCTCCTCCCTCTTCGATCATCTTCTCGATGATCTCTCTCGATTATTCGATCCTCGATCCTTTTTCTCTTTATTTTTGATGGTCCTCCATATAAATATTTATCTTTTAGTGGACAAGCTATAAAGAAGGTAATGATGATGGAGGGATTCTTTTGTGTGGAAGACGCCATCTGGATGTCACATCTGTTTAGGTAGGCTATTAAATCGCTCAGCTTGGTTGAGGCGCTGGTTGGGCGGTCGTTGCTGTGGGAGGTCTGGGGGAGGACATAAGGATCCTCGGGTGTAATCGTCGGTGGTTTTGACTGTCCACCCATCCGGCTTGATCACAGGTGACCTAGCACGCACGAATGTTTATGGTAAATTGTTGTTTGAATGGTGCAGTTGAGTAACACGTGCACCATAAATGGAAGATTTTAAATCAGGGGCACGATCTTTGATTAATGCGTAGCGTCGACCGTAATTTTGGAGGGAATGTGCACGCAATTATTTTTCGGAGGGAAAAGTCAGAGGTGTTGTGGATGTGACTGCAGAAGCATGAAAAGCAAAAGTGCAGCATCTAGAAAAGAAGTCAAAATCGCAGAACTGATGCACACTTCAGACAGACAGTAGTGAAAAAAGTGCAGTACAAATGGAAAAAGTGCATAAAGGAGATTCTTTATTAAATCATGATTACAAAACAATGGAAGTCTATTAGAGATTTTTTATGTTCATGATTACATAAATAAAGTCATCTACCTACTCAATATACAAAAGAACAGCATACAAAAGTGCAGCGTATAAAGTGCAAGACTAACAAGCATTTCACAATGTATGCCAAGAAAAAACGCATTTTCTAGATGCCCCTACAATGAATGCCAAAAAATTCCTTTTCTCAGCGCATGTCACGACCCGCACCCTGATTAGGGGCACGAGCACGTGTGTACGTCCAGCCTACGCCATAGAGTCGACGGCAGAACATTGTATAGGTCAACTAGAAATATAGCAACTAGACACAATATATATAAACATGTCATCTCCGCACGGAGGTATAAAGTCATAACTCAATCACAAGACATCTAAGGAAGATAGCACAAAATATGATAAGATATGATGGAAAGATAAACTGGAAATAGATTCAAAGTCACAACACAAGTTCAGAGTTCAAGACATAACACAAATCCCAAATATAGAATATACTACAAGTCTTAAGTACTAGCTGGAACGCAGTCCAGACAAACCTAACTAGTTAAGTCTAAGCAGGCGGTGCATCCTCAATGGACACCGGCTCCACAGGGATGTCCATGTCGTACTCACCGTCTATGCCAAACCCATAAAAGGTTGAGCATTCAGCATCTATATCATCTGTAAACATCAACGGAGTTATCCTGTCAGGATATGAGCAAGTACAAATGCTAACAGCAGTTCCATGTGAATTGACAAATTCTATAAGAGACAATTATAATGGAATACAAGATGAAATATCAAGACTGAAATATAAACAGGATATGTAAAACTAGATATCATGTCTTGGTATGAAATACTGGAATGTAGAACAGTACAGGAATATCCGATATATAATATAAACATAAACAGTACCTCGAAATACTAGAGCGTTACGTGATCGGCTTGGAAAACTGGATCAGGTTGTTCCATTTGACCGACTATCACAAAAAATACATCAGGAGGGTCTAGCCGGGCAACATAGAAAGAGAGCACAAGAAGTATAAGATCTTGCTACACCCTACGTATAGTGAGGGTGGAGCAAGCACAAGAATAGTCACAAGAGGGGTATTGATCATATAACCGCTAATAACTCCCCATCTACGAGTAGTATAATGGATCCGAACATGACACGTCATGACACAGGATTCAAAAGCAGGGGCCCAGCCCACTCCCAAATCGGTGTCTATACAAGTACAATAAAAACTATCAGAGAATGTAATCGCCTGATACCCTGAGCAACTGATATGTATAGATGTCCAAACTGGAGTCACAGAGTCATATTTAGAGCAAATACTGGTTATAAGAGTTCAAATTATATAAATTGAAGTGTACAAAACAATCTACATATACTAGGTCAATCTAAGTCAAAGTCAACTCTAAAGTTAACTCTGGTCAAACCTTTTAGTCCAACTAAACAACTAGGCCATTAGTCTATCTATATGATACATCCCACTTACAATTACTTCCTACATCACTTATACATGTATATACTTGCACCCCTATACTAAGGCCTATTACAGACACCCCCCTAAGTGAACCCATGCACTAGGCCATTTACCCCATCCTAACTCAAGGTAACCTCTCATATCCTATAAAACCCTATACCTAAATTTACCCTATATATATATTATATATATATTATATTATATTTATATAATATATATATATATATTATAATATATATATATATTATATATATATATATA
>JANAVB010019600.1:11857814-11870314 GCA_029216955.1 Iris pallida
TTATTATATTAGATATTATATATATATATATATATATATAAAATATATATATATAATATATATAACACTCATGACAGAACATCCAAGTCCTTTAAAAAGAAGAAAAAAATGATGAGAGGCTCAGATGCCTGCGTTACCTCTCATTCTCTGTCTCTCACACACATAGGTAATGTCACACACTCATGACACTCTCTAACACTCTTGCCTAGGTAGCACAACACTAGTAATATTCTCACATACCTTTAACATATGCACACACGTGTGATACACCCTCATAGGTAATGGTCACACATCATGACACTCTCTAACACTCTTGCCTAGGTAGCACAACACTAGGTAAATTCTCACATACCTTTAACATATGCAACACGTGTGATACACCCTCACTACATGCCTACACTATACTGACTCGCACAAATCCTAATGATACCACCACTCTTTAACACATGAACACCCACCTTCTGTCACGCTACTGCTACTGAACATGGCCTAAGGCCAAGTTTAACTAAACCCATGCACAAGTGACCATTGACTTCATCAGTCAACTAATGCATTACCCCTCCATTCTAACTGATACTTAATATAACTGTGTACTGGACTAAAAGTTAACAAACAAGACTGAAACAAGAAATTGGGGACTGCTCAAATCAAATGACTGTTACATGCCACATCTGAACAAATAAGTAAAGGGGCTGAACATATGGACTATACCCAGAGTACCTGAACATAGAAGGAAAGAACTGACACTTAGGCTATGGACTAACTAAGTCATCAAAGGTCTGAAACAAAGACTGATACAACTAAAGAGTTGAACTTACCATATATTATGACTGAGCAGTAGCATACTAGGTGCACTGACATCTAGAGTTTAGATGAAGAATAACACATACCAAGAGAATAATTGATACACATAAAGGGAAAACTAAAACCACAGCAAAATGGGACTGAACTAATAACCAGTGGGGACTGATCAATTAGACATGTAGATTGGGACAAGGTGAACCTACTAAATGATAACTTAACAAGGATTGAAACTAAAAGTAGGGACTGAGCAATCATACCAAGACTGAACTAAATGTTAGTTGGGACTGTCCATAGGGAGTAGACATATACAATGCAGTGAGTTAGACACTAGTAGGTGGGAACTGAACTCAAATATGCCAATAACCCCACACTCGAGCTACTACCTGCATCAGCCATAGGACTGAACTAACAAGGACAGGGGACTGAAGTGTGATGCAGGACAACCCTCATGTGGGAGGGTGACTGAACTTAAAGCTCAGGTATTGACTGCGCTTAGGATAGCTGGAATGGTATAATTCGAAGGTAAGGGGACTGAAACATCATTGTAGGCTAAGGTTTTAAGTCTTAATACAAGACTGAAACTAATAAGAAGGTGGGACTAATACTCTAAGGTGTCAGTTGAAGGAATATAAATGACAGAAATGAATAAACTGCTACTATGGTAATTAAGGGACTCTTCCTCATATGCGCCTGGTTGGGATAATCAAGGGTCTGAACATTAAAAGGAACCTTGGGACTGATATCTAATGCCATATAGGTTTTACATGAAGGAGGGATGAACTCACATACAACCAATGGACTGCTATACATGTGATGGTAATGAATGAGGACTAATACACGAAGCATCAGTCGACTGAACAAGATATCAATGAAATGGACTGAACAAACATATCTTATTCTAAAGTAATCCCAAACTCGAGCCCCCTAATAACTTATACATAAAATCCATTTGAAATAGTACTGTAGGATAGGGACTGCACAGAACTAATAGGGACTGAATGTAAGGAGATGTGGCTCATACAATGCATCTAAAGTGAACTAAGGATGAACACTCAAATGCAATGCAGTGACTGATTCATGGGTTAATTGGGACTGAGCTCAAAAGCTGATGTAAAGGAAAACCACACCAGGTATGTACATTAATATCCATGACTGATACAAAGTAAATGGAGTGGGGGACAGAAGTATACTTGTATCTCAAAATGAATATGATATATATCACCAATGTATGAACTGAATGGACTATTCCTGTAATATGTTACATGAAGTATCAAACTGTTTGACCCGGGACACAATTTTTAATAGAAAACTGAGAGAATGAAACAGTTGTAAAAATAACGTCCCAACGCAATGCTTCAAGGAAGGTGCGTAGCAGAGATCCTAGGAGGATTCTGAAATACGAAAATCTAAGAAGATTTTGTAAACGTAGCAAACGATAGTAGTACTTCTAAATAGAAGGTACTGATCAAAATGCTAAAGGCAGCAGCGAAGATGACTGGCAAAATATGGAAAGAATGTGGCCTGCTGGGGTGTCAAGAATACCAGTGCTCAAAGCTAGATTCGCCCACACGGTCAGCTTCCAGGAACCAGCAAGTTCAAATGAACTCTGGAACGCTCTGGTAATTTGCTCTATGATGGACTGCTCAGAAAAACAAGGACAAAACTTAAGTTGTGCGAGGAAGAACGGGTTGCACAGCAACTCCAAAGGCTCGAATAGCACTCTCTTCTCTCTTTTTAATTTTTTTGAAGTCTGTCAAAAAAACTCTTGAGAAAGAAGAGACGCTCTGTTTATATACCCACTGCTGTAACTGCTCAGATCCGTAATGTGCGCTATGATTTAATGTCAGATCCACAATTCCAGAATCAGTTATCGCACATTACGAATCAGTCAGAACGTGAGCAGCCACGAACTGTGCATGTTGCACCATTGAACGAGTTGTACGTGCGCCATCAGTGCAACCAATGCACACTATGCGCACTTTGTACCCTGCACACACAGCATAACTAGCACAAGCTGGCACAACTGGCGTGCCCGTGCACCTGTGAAACCGTACAACCGTGCACCCACGCAACCCAGCGCACCCGCGCAACCGCATACCCCACGCAACCCAGCGCAACCGCGCAGTCGTGCACCCTGAGCAACCTGGGCGCAACCTGGGCGTGCACCAGGGCAGCGCAACTGGGCAGTACAACTGGGCCGCGCAACGTGGCCGCACAAGTGGCTCGTGCAACGTGGCCGCACAAGTGGCTCGCACAACGAGCGCAACTTAAGCGCACTATGCACCTAGGAACGGTGCTGACGTGCTAAGTGCAAAGTGCGCCAACAAAATGCCACATTACGCCTCATGCGCCCGAGTTCGAGTCCGAGTCCGAGTCACTAAGCCCCTACGGGGCTTAGCCCTAATGGAAATGAATTTTTCAAGAGAAAAAAGCATGAATGCTTTTCTTGGAGCCTTATCCTTACCTCCTAATAAAATCACCCACATGGTTCCCTCCTTAGGGTCACCATCCCATGTGCATATCACAACAACACATACAAGTATATATGTTGAGATAACTCATGGTGCTTTTCCAATGTGGGACTAAACTTTACTATGCATATTGATAGCAAGCTCTCTTCATGTCAAGGAGCAAGAGCACCGACAATCCCCCACATATCTCACCATATATATGTGTCTAGGTTTGAGCGTTCCTACAGTAACTGTCCATTTTGCATTAGGATAGATGTCGCTGATGACTTGAATCTTTCCGCATGGGTTGAATAACAATGTGATACAAGAATGGACTACGCCTTGAATTTTGTACCACAATTGTAATTCTTTCCACTCACAAAACGTAGTTGCATGTGCTTCTGGCTGCACATTAAAGGCCCTGTGCCAGCCTGGTTTCAGTGTATAATTTTGGACGTCTACAAGTTTACCCTCAAGAGACAGCCTGATATCTCTTTCCATACACTATAGGTAAGTTCTTTATTAAAGAGACATGGCATGAAGCCTTGCGCTTCCTTGCGGTGCTACGCCGCTATGACATGGCCTAGAGCCGAGGTATTACCCCTACCTGGGAATCTCATCGTAGTGTCATACTACTGCAGCATGAGGTCATAGCTTCTTTGTAGTGCCATTCTACCCAACATGAAGCCTAAGGCTTTCTTGCGGTGTTACGCTGCAATGACATGGCTTGCAAGGCCGAGGCTTTATCCCTACCCGGGTACCTCATCGTGGTGTCATGCAACGGTAACATGGGGTCACCCTCCCCTTTGTAGTGTTGTCTACAACTCTTTAATTTCATCATACAGTATTATGCTACCTGCCTATTTGCGGTGCTACGTCGCTATAACTTGGCTTGCAAAGTCGGGGCATTACCCCTACCTGGAAACCTCATGGTGGAGTCATCCCACTGTAAATGGAGTTTTATTCCTTATAGTATTGTACTACCGTGCTTCCTATAAAGCACACTAGGCATTCACTCTGCCTGAGAACTTATTAAGGCATTTAAGCCAACCTCAACACAGGATCCGTTTTCTGTAGAAAACGTATAGTAGACAACAGTGGTTATGGGTTCGTAACCCTTCCATGTTCTCGAGAACAAGTACCTACTGTTACCTGATAGTTTTTCAGTCAGTGGTCCTCCCTTGAACCGAAAGTTAGATGTCTAGTAGATTTTTCTTTGAACTAATAACATAAAACTTTATGGTAGGATTACAAAGGCATACTATCAGAATGCCTTCAAGCCCATCTTTCCTGCTGTGTCTTTAACCAGCTGATGCTTGAGGCCCTTCATGAACGGATCCACCAGGTTCTCCTGAATCCGAACATCGATTACTGCAATGACACCTCTCTTGATAAGATCGTTCACTGCCCTGTGCTTTAACCGCACAGTTCTCTTCTTTCCGTTGAAGAGATCATTTGATGCTACCGCCGTAGTCGCCTGGTTATCGCAGTATATCGGAATTGTCGGTATCTGTGCTCCAACCACTAGAAGATCATACATGAGCTCCTAAAGCCATTCTGCTTCATTTGTTGCGGTATCAAGTACAAATAACTCAGATTTTATAGAAGACCGCGAGAGCATAGTCTGCTTCTTTGACTTCTACGATATAGCAGCTCCACCCATTGTGAAAATAAATCCACCAGTGGACCTCTCGCCCTCCAACTCTGAGCACCAGCTGGCATCACTGAAGCCTTCTACTACCGGTGGCTCTCCGCTAAAGTGCAGTGCATATGTCTGAGTCTTCTTGAGATATCTCATAACACGCTTCACAGCTTTCCAGTGCTCAACGCCTGGATTGCTTGTGAATCAACTCAGCATTCCCACGGCAAAAGCTATGTCAGGTCTAGTGGCAGTAGTAGCGTACATCAAACTTCCGATGACACTAGCGTACTCCAATTGCCTGACGCTTTCTTTCGAGTTTGGCTCCAGCTTCTGATCACTTCGGTACGACATATCAATTATAGGAAGATCATGATTCCCGTATCGAGTGAGCATCTTCTCAATGTAATGAGATTGTGATAGTGCCAATCCAGTGTCTGTCTGGATGATCTTGAGTCCCAAGATAACATCAGCATCCCCAAGCCCTTTATACTAAACTTTGTCGAGAGGACTTCTTTATCTCAGTGACACAGCTTAAATCCGTACCTAGGATTAGCATGTCGTCCACGTATAGACAAACAATAACTCCTCTTCCGTCAGCAAATTTAGTATAGACACACTTATCTGTTTTACTGACCCTGTAGTCGTTTGACCTTAGAACTTTGTCAAACTTCTCATGCCACATTTTGGGAGCTTGCTTTAAGCCGTATAGAGATTTTACCAACTTGCAGACTTTGTCTTCTAGGTCTCTGACGACAAATTCTTCTGGCTATTACATATAAATCTCCTCGGTCAGCTCGCCATTCAGGAATACTGTTTTCACATCCATCTGATGTATCACCAATTTGTGTATTATCGCAAGGGCAATCAACAATCTGATGGTTGTCATCCGTGCTACTAGAGCATATGTATCAAAGTAGTCGATCCCCTACTTTTGAGAAAACCCTTTGGCCACTAGCCTGGCCTTAAACTTGTCAATGGTTCCATCAGCTTTCATCTTCTTCTTGAATATCCACTTGCTTCTGATGGATTTTGCTCCTTCGAGTAAATCAACTAACACCCATGTGTTATTGGAGGTAATTGAGTCAATTTATTGTCTATTGTCTCCTTCCAGAAGACAGCATCTCTGGTCTTTATCGCCTCATCATAGGTAAGCAGATCTGCTTCCACATGATAGGTGACGAAGTCATCTCCGAAGCTCTTCGGTCTCCTTGCTCGCTTCGTCGACGGCTCAGCGAGTTCTGGTTCAATTGTTGTTTCTCTACCAACAACTTCATCTTGGACTACTAGCTTATATGAGATCTAAGTCTCATTTGCACCTACATCATTCTCCGAAATGTCTGGAAGAACAATATTTTTGTGTCTTGCAAACTTGTCTTCAAAATATTCAGCATCGTGAGACTCGATGATATGATTTGACTCAATATCAAGAAATCTCCGAGCATCACTCTTCTCGACATACCCCAAGAAGATCGCCTTCGTAGTCCTTGTCCCCAGCTTCTGAATCTTCAGATCTGGGAGCTTCACATAAGCAAGACACCCCTACACTCGAATGACATTCAAGTTAGGTCTGACTTTAAACCAGAGTTCATGAGGAGTTATGTCAGAAGTTGCATATGGCACTCTATTCAGAATGAAAGTGGCCGTTAACGCAGCTTCTCCCTAGTAGCATTTTGGAAGACCTACAGTTAGCAGCATTGAGTTCATTATTTCTGTCAACGTTCGGTTCTTCCTCTCTGCTACTCGTTAGATTGAGAAGAATAAGGAGCAGTAGTCTCGCAGATAATTCCATGTTCTTTGCAGAACGATACGAATTCATGAGACCGATATTCTTCGCCTCGATCACTTCTCAACATCTTGAGTTGTTGTCCAGTTTGTTGTTCAGCTTCGGCCCTAAACTCCTTCAACTTCTCGAACGCTTCGTCTTTAGATTTGAGCAAGTAGACGAATGCGTACTTAGAGAAGTCATCGATAAGGTTATGAAATACTTCATCCCGGCTTTTGTAGAGAATTGTTTGAAGTCACAGATATCGGAGTGTACCAACTCCAAAAGATCTGTGCTTTGATTGACCCGATGAAAGGGTTTTCTAGTGATCTTTGTCTGAGCACATACTTCTCACTTCTCTACCTTACCCCCATATTTAGAGATAAGTCCTAGACTAGACATTTTGTTTATTTTTTTACAATGAACATGTCCTAGCCTATTATGCCACAACTCAAGAGAATAATCAGAAAGAGCGATTGCATTGATTTTATTAGACTGGTTTACAAGCTGAATTTTAAACATCCCTTCGGTTTGATAAGCCTTTCCAAAGTATCTTCCTTTCTTGGGCATCACCATTTGACCAGCATTAATGTCCATCCTCAAGCCTGCGTTGTTAAGCAGGCTTCCAGAGATCAGGTTCTTGGCAATCATCGGAACATGCTTCACTCCTTGGAGCGTCAGAGTGTTCCCGGAAGTGAGTTTCAGCTCCACAGTCCCGATCCCCAGAACTTCAGCTTGGGCCTAGTTCACCATGACAACTTTTTTATATGTTGGCTGGTACGTGATGAACCATTCCTTGCCAGAACAGACATGGCATGTCGCTCCGGTGTCTATCCAACAGTCAGAGTCAGCCCCCACAGTTGTGACATGAACGATTATAGCAACAATGTTAGAAACCTTCCTAGGCTCACCTTTCTCTGATTGTTTAGGCTTGGATCTGCTTTCTCTTTTGTAGTGGCCTTTCTTGCCACAATTGAAACAAGTTAAGTATGACTTGGCCTTCTGTTGTTTGAATGAAGGACCCTTCACTTTCAGATTAGTAGAATCCCTCTTTTTGTGATAAGAAGCCACCTGCTTCCCCTAGGGCTCTCTTGTCTGCACCAGATTGGCCTTAGCCAACTGTTTGGACAGAGTGTCCATCTTCTGTTGAGAATGCATCTCGTCCTCAACATGGATCTCTTGAAAGAGATCTTCCAAGATAATATCCAGCTTCTTCCGATGCATTCTTGCATAGAATGTACTCCATCCAATAGGAAGTTTAGAGACAATCCCTCCAACAACAAACTTGTCGACGAGGGGTATTTTCTCGTCTTCTAGCTTCTGGCACAACTTCAAGAACTCTTTTACCTGAGGCAGCATTGACTTCTCGTCTTCGAAGAGCCACTTGTGGTACTTCTCGACGATGAAGATTTTCGATCTATTGTCGTCGTCTTCATACAAATTTCCCAAGGACTCCTAGATATCCATGGCAGAAGTATTCTTGGAGTATGACTCTGCCAGGGAGTCCTCCATTGCATTCAGAATCAATAGCCTACAGAGACTATTATCCCTTCTTCATTTTGTCAGTTTGACTAATGCAGCAGCAATGGTATCTGCTGTACCACCTTCTGGAGTCGTCGGTCCTTCTGGAATCGTTGGTTCATCTCGATCAACACATGATCGACGTCTACTAGTTAAAGATTAAGGGTGATTTTTCTTTTCCAGATTTAAAAGTATTCTCCGTCGAGCTTCTCCAGTTTGTTAAAGCTGGTATCGAGGGGAGAGGCACGAGAGTTTTCTATTGTGTTGGTCTAACTTTGAGATTGTTTGAATCGGGGCACAATTTTTAATAGAAAATTGATAGAATGAAACAGTTGTAAAAACAACGTTCCAACGCAACGTTTTAAGGAAGGTGCGTAGCAGAGATCCTAGGAGGATTCTGGAATACGAAAATCTAAGAAGATTTCATAAACGTAGCAAATGATAGTAGTACTTCTAAATAGAAGGTACTGATCGAAATGCTAAAGGCAGCAGCGAAGATGACTAGCGAAATATAGAAAGAAGGTGGCATGCTGGGGTGTCAAGTACACCAGTGCTTCAAGCTAGATCTGCCCACACGGTCAGCTTTCAGGAACCAGCAAGTTCAAATGAACTCTGGAATGCTCTGGTAATTTGCTCTACGATGGACTGCTCGAAAAAAAGGACAAAACTCAAGTTGTGCGAGGAAGAACGGGTTGTACAGCAACTCCAAAGGCTCGAACAGCACTCTCTTCTCTCTTTTTAATTTTTTTGAAGTCTGTCAAAAAACTCTTGAGCGAGAAGAGACGCTCTGTTTATATAGCCACTGCTATAACTGCTCATATCTGTAATATGCGCCACGATTTAATATCAGATCCATAATTCCAGGATCAGTTATCGTACATTACGAATCAGTCAGAACGTGGACAGCCGCGAACTGTGTGAGTTATGCCATTAAACGAGTTGCACGCGTGCCATCAGCGCAACCATCGCACACTGTACGCACTTCGCACGCGACACAACTAGTGTAAGCTGGCGCAACTGGCGCAACCGCGCACCCGTGCACCAACGCAACCCAGCGCACCCTCGCACCCCGTACAACCCAGCGCAACCGTGCACTCGTGCACCCTGCACAACCCAGCACAACCTGGGCGCAACCTGGGCAGCACAACTGGGCAGCGCAACTAGGCCACGCAACGTGGGCGCGCAACATGGCCGCACAACCTGGGCGCACAACGTGGTCGCGCAACGTGGCTTGCACAACGTGGCCGTGCAAGTGGCTCGCATAACGAAATGCAAAGTACGCCAACAAAATGCCACATTACATCTCATGAGCCCATGAGCTCGTATCCAAGTCCGAGTTCGAGTCCGAGTCGCTAAGCCCCTACGGGGCTTAGCCCCAATGGAAATGAATTTCCCAATAGCAAAAAGCATGAATGCTTTTCTTGGAGCCTTATCCTTACCTCCTAGTAAAATCACCCACATGGTTCCCTCCTTAGGGTCACCATCCCATGTGCATATCCCAACAACACATACAAGTATATATGTTGAGATAACTCATGGTGCTTTTCCAATGTGGGACTAAACTATACTAGGCATGTTGAGAGCAAGCTCTCTTCATGTCAAGGAGCAAGAGCATCAACACAAACATTAAAGTGAGACTGACATCACAAGGATTTAGGACTGAACATGAAGAAGATAGGGCTGCTACATGTTCAGTTTGAGGACTGAACAACTTATGAGTGGTCATACAATTCGAACAAGGACTGACACAGGTAAAGTTCACTCTAACTGAAACTTAATGATGTAGGGATTGTACAGTAGAGACATGGAAATGAAATAAGTATACTAAATTCCCTCCCTCTATCCATGCTTTCCCTGCTGTGGCAAGTCCCCTGCCTACCCCCTGGTGTGCAAGGACAGGAAGGGCCAGCTAAGTTGCTTTTTAAGACAATTCCTGCTACTCAGGGGCTAAGTTCCCTCCTGCTCATGTGTATTGCACACTGCACTCAGTGTTGTTCTCCCTCTACTTCACTTATCTACACATTTCCTCTCTTAAACACACACACACACACACACAAAAATATATTGAGTCACACTCACAATACAATTTTAGTTTCCCCCCTCTTTACTATATTGTTGTCATGACATTCAAATCTAAGCTATGAACACACACTCAATAATATAGGTATCAAATCATTCCCCATGGCCCCAAATCATTTTAAGCACACCAATACCACTCTAAGTCCCTAAATAGTCATACAATAGATAACTTATAGCAATGCTAATCTAACACAAGGTTCAAAACTAAATTTTTGAGCATTGGTGCTCTTTTGGTCATTTTGTCAAACACTTGGCGTGCGTATCGGACACTTCCATGATACGCACTCCAAATGGATTCAAACTTGACCCCAAGCTCATCCACGTGTTCTAAATCACCATTAGAGCCTAACAAACCTATTTTGCAAAACCTAGAAATCTCATTCTCGGATTTTCCCTAAAATGGGTCAAATACAAAGAGGAAAGTCTCCAAAAGAGAGAAGGAAGAGTGAAAACTTTTCTCCATGGCAAACCTAATGCATGGGGGTCCCTAATTGATGCATCTACACTAATTTGATGGAAATTAATGGGTTAGAAAACTCATACCAATTGGAAGATAGATTTCCAATGAAAATGGATCCAAGATTCAAAAGTCCTTGAAGCTCCAAGTGCTCCAATACCTCCAAGCTTGCCAATAAAGCCTTCTTCTCTCCAAGAGGAGGAGAATGAGACCAATTTGGGTCAATTTGGAGAAAATTTGGTGGTAGGAGGAATTGGGAAAGAAGCTCCTAATTAGGGTTAGGGTTTTAAATGAAAGAGGAGAAGAAGATGACATGAGGCTATATAAGGAGAGTGGGCTGCCATAGAGGATTTCGTTTAGGGTTTTGGCTAAGTTGGAATGTCTACTAAGCCCCTCTCTAATGTCATGACAAGTTAGGAATTAAACCTTCCCTCCTAATTTGGTGTTTAGTCAAACTTTCTAATTAATATTGCTAGTCTGGCTCGAGGCTACCAAGGTTCAATTAGGCTAGTCCTAATCATCTAGTTGGATGGTCATGTCAAGTTAGTTTGGGTCCTCTAGGATCACTACCCACTATTCTAGTGAAAGGCTAACCATTATCCATATTCAAAAATATAACACATGCACTATATTAATTATTTAATCCAAAAATAGAAAAACTAATTTTGTAAAATAATTTATCATTCAAAATATATTTGAAATTACAATAAATACAATAATTAGGAAAAGTCAAAAATACTCCTATTCTAGGAAAGTGGTGGTTACAAACCTACCCCCCTTAGAAAAATTTTGTCCTCGAAATTTAAAGTTGGTCTTGCGAAACTTCTTGATCAAGCCCTTGCGAAACTTTCTAGCTTTCGCCACATCGCTCAACCCTTCCACGAATCTGCCCAGACGGTAGAACTCCCTAGCAAACTCCTCAATTGTCCTGTTTCCTTGGATGAGGCTCTCGAACTGACTCTCCAAGGCACTGAGAGCAACATCCGAGAAGAATTTTTTCTTGAAAAGCTTCTTGAACGCCTCCCAAGTCTGTCCTTCTACTCTGACCCTCGGATCGGTACGGTACCATGTCAAGGCAAGGTCGAACATCTGACTGCCCGTCGCCTCAACCTGCAGACTCTTCCAAATATGTGTCAGACGGCAGATCCCCTCAATGTGCTCAATCTAATCGTCTACATACAAGATACCCTCTGTGTCCTTGAAGTCCTTCGGCGGCATCTTCTAAAAATCGATAATGTTTCCTGGCCTCTACTGCTGAACAGGTCCTCCCTGTAGCTGAGCAGCCACTCTCTCAACTGCTACCATAGCCACCTGGTAGGTATTCTCAATACCCTGCCTCATATCAGCGGACTGGAGACGTTGAGCATCCATCATCTCCCTGAAGAGCGCAAACAGTTGTGCGGCATCCATCGGAGCAGGAGGTGGTAGTGGAGGCCGAAGAACATCGAGAATAACTGAGAAAATCTTTGAAACAGGTGGAGGAGGACCCCCGAAAGAAGCAGACACTCCTACATAAGCAGATGTAAGGAGTGGAGCAGTTCCGACTGCATGCTGAACCGGACGAGAGGTGGCAGACCTCTCAATATCCGCTGGGACGGAGCGATGTGACCTAGTCTCCACCATCCTGAAGACAGATCAAACAAGGAAATCAATAACAGAGCAAGGCTGATATTATCAAAGAAGGACAGGTATGAAATAGATTATTTAGATTTAAACAAGTGTCAGTATATTCAAATCCAAGAAAATTCCTAGTTGTGATTGAGTATCCTCTCATCTAAAGTACAT
>JANAVB010019600.1:11875314-11977933 GCA_029216955.1 Iris pallida
AAATACCACTTGACTCATAGCAAGGTGGAGGAAACCGAACAGTATAACCATGGTCTGCACAGCAGCAGATCATCAAACCCGAGGGCCCCATCCTCATTGATCAATCAAACCAAACCAATATCATAAGGCAACACCCAATTAAATGACTACACAGGACATGAATGAAAAAGTGAGTATATCTCAAGTTCCCTTAGCCCTATTGATATACCAAATCAATCCCAATTCATAAGTTAACACCCCACAATGCTAACACAACATATAACCAATGTAAAAACCTAATTAAAATTGAAATTTAAGTATATAAAGTCCTAAGAGTCATTTCATCGAACACTTGGTGTACGTATCCGATACTCTCGTGATACGCACATCAAATGAATCCAAACTTGACCCAAATCATTCCTAATGCAATGGGTACCCTAAATGAATATATCTACATTATAGAATGGAAAATTAGAGAGTTTAGAGAGCTCTTACCACTTGAGAGATGGATTCTCAAGGAACAAAACCAAGATCTAGATCTCCTTCAACTTTCAATGGCCAAATTGTTCCAATAAGCTCTCAACTAGTCAATAGAGGCTTCCTCTCTTCAAGGGGAAGAGATGCAATTCGTTTGGAGGAATTTGGACTCAATTTGAGGAATGGAGGCAATTTGGAGAAGAACACAAATTAGGGTTAGGATTTGTAATGAAAGGGGGAAGAAAGAAGAAAGTTAGCTATTAATAGGAAGGGGAAGGGGATGTTGTGGCCGGCCAAGGGGTTTGGGCTAGGGTTTGCTTTGGTCCAATGCCTATAGGCCTCTGTTATCTTGCCATGTAAGGCCCTTTAAGGAAAGGCCCACTATAGCTTATGGTTTGAGTCAATGAATAGGCTCTATATGATATTCTAACAAGATTAGAGTCTAACTAACATGTCTAATCACACTAACTAAGTTTCTATGGTCATGGCTAACATCTAAACAATGTGGTTCAAAGGTTTTACTAATTAGGACGCTAATATAATTCATCAATTTAAAAGACATTTAAAACAATCAAAAACTTTACCAATTACCAAAATACCTTTGTTCTAGAATATGGTGTTGACAAATCTATCCTCCTTAGAAAAATTTCATCCTCAAAATTTAAAGTTGGTCGTACTCCTTCTAGGTCAAACCCCAACAATCAAGGTCAAGAAATTCTATCTAATAACATGCAAGATCATGGTCCTACTGGTCGTGATTTTACAGTCTCAAATAAGGTCACCACACTGTCTAGCACAACACAAAATATCCTGACATATACTAATGGAATCGCAGAACAAGATAGAAAAGAAGGACAGAAAAAGACAGACCTGCTAACCCGTCACCCGTAGCGTCGGCCTCCTCGACCGTCAGCGCAAAAGCCATGCCCTTCTGGGGTATATCCCTCTGATGGTGTAGGACGTGGTGTTGTACCACAGGTGGCCTAGCTTCTTCTTTCTGGCCCTGTGCTCCACCAAATGGAGATACGGTAGGGCAATCCCTCATCAGGTGAGCAGTAGATCCACAGAAAAAATACACCTTCAACCTCCTCCTGCAAACGTCCCAGGTGTGTCCCGGTTTCCTGCAGTAGGCATAACAGGGCACCCTCTGGTCATGTCCCCGAGGCTGATGATGCACCTGCTAAACTCTAGCCGGTGCCAACAACTGTTGGGGCTGGTGCACTGCCCTGTGCACAAAGGGATGCTTCGTACTATTGCTCGTACCCCCTAAATCATCCCTGCCACTCTAGGACTTGAGCTCCAAGTCATCCTCAGCTACAAGAGCACCCGCCAAGATCTGCTGAAAAGTGGCATCACGGTCGCTCTTGGTCAGTGACTTGACCTCCTTGATCAAGCCCTTGCGAAACTTCCTAGCTTTCGCCACATCGCTCAACCCTTCCACAAATCTACCCAGACGGAAGAACTCCCCAGCAAACTCCTCTACTGCCCTGTTTCCTTGGACGAGGCTCTCAAACTGACTCTTCAAGGCACTGAGAGCCACATCCGGAAAGAACTTTTTTTGAAAAGCTTCTTGAATGCCTCCCAAGTCTATCCTTCTACTCCGACCCTCGGATCGGTACGGTACCATATCAAGGCAAGGTCGAACATCTGACTGCCCGCCGCCTCAACCTGCAGACTCTCCAGAATCTGCGTCAGATGGCAGATCCCCTCAATGTGCTCAATCCAACCGTCTGTATATAAGATACCCTCCGTGCCCTTGAAGTCCTTCGGCCGCATCTTCTGAAAATTGATGATGTTTCCTGGCCTCTGCTGCTGAACAGGTCCTTTCTGTGGCTGAACAGCCACTCTCTCAACTGCTGCCATAGCCACCTGGTGGACATTCTCAATACCTTGTCTCATATCAGCTGACTGGAGGCGCTGAGCGTCCATCATCTCCCTGAAGAGCACAAATAATTGTGCGGCATCCACCGGAGCAGGAGGTGGTGGTGGAGGCTAAAGAACATCAAGAATAACTGGGGAAATCTTCAGAACAGATGGAGGAGCACCCTCGAAAGCAGCAGACACTCCCACATGAGCAGACGTAAAGAGCGGAGCAGTCCCGACTACATGCTAAACTGGACGAGAGGTGGAAGACCTCTCAGTATCCACTCGGACGGAGCGATGTGACCTAGTCTCCACCATCCTAAAGACAGATCAAACAAAAAAAATCAATAACGAAGCAAGGATAATATTATCAAAGAAGGACATGTATGAAATAGATTATTTAGATTTGAACAAGTGTCAGTAGATTCAAATTCATGAAAATTTCTAGTTGTGATTGAGTATCCTCTCATCTAAAGCATATTCCTTATTCCCTATCGCAGGCTCATAGCAATACAACTAAATCGTCGTACTACCATGATATCGCACTAATACGAATCTTGACCTGCATGGGCCACCACTAACTTGTCACAACCCGCACCCGGTATAGGGGCACGAGTGCGTAACAGCACCCAGTCTACGTCACAGAATCTGTAGTAGAACGTTGTCCTATGTCACTAACTAACAACTCACTCAAGGATATAATATACATGTCATAGATCTCAACTCTGAATGGAGGCCAAGTATAAAGATATGGTAATACTCAATCACAGTCTAAAGCACGACTGCCGGGCAAACCTGTGCCATATTGGACCCTCCAGCCGCCCCACGACCAGCACCACACGTTGCCCACGGATCGTGCCCCACTGCGTCGCTGCCAGTGACCGATAAAGCGTGCAGCCGCATGCAAAGTGGGTCCCAATAGCAGATATCGTTCTACCTATTTTTCGGGGCAAAGTGGGTCCCAATAGTAGACATTATTTCTTTATGTATCACTATTAATTATAATTAATTCTTATTATGTTCGTATTTCAGAATATGTACGTCAAAACTAAGAGCAGTCTATTCTAGTGATCTCATATCACTTTTATTGACAAGATGACATGTGGATCGCTAAGATAAGATTGTAAATCTTGCGGTTGATCTTTTTGTCTCGATTTACATGTCGTAGGTTTTGTTATACGAATAACGAGGTGCAAACTTGATATTTTGAACCTACAACTTGTAATCCATATTATTAAGAACAATGATTATAGAGACTAGTGTGACCTAGTTCTAGGCGATGTAATTAACAAGTATCTTAGATAACCTAAGATAATGCGCGACTAGAACGACGCAAGCTCTCTAGATAGGAGTTATGAGTCTTACGTGTACTTTAGTGTGTGATATATATTTGTTTGTGATTTGGGTTTATAGATATTGTAGAAGCATAAAAATTTCAGCAATAAAGCCTTATGCGCCCAAGCCAATGAGGACATATGCGCCCAAGTGAAGCTCCTATGTGCCCAAGTCACCTTTTGAAGCTCCTATGCGCCCATCACCCTGTGAAACTCTATGCACCCATCACCCTGTGAAGCTCTATACGCCCAAGACAAGAGGGGGTATAGCCTTGTTCCAGGCTATGCGTCCAAGCCTGACTCGGTCAAAGCCATGATCAAAATGTGTACCGAAGTGCACGGCCAGGTCGGTCTCCACTAGAAGTCGTGCACCGAAGCATGCAGCCACGTCAACACCACGACCAACCCACGATCTCGCAGCCTGCATGTGCCTACACCCTATGCGCCCAAGGCAGAACTATGCGCCCACATGAAAACCAATGTATTTTCCTCATGTGGGCGTATAACATCATTCCAGCTCAAAAACGACTATAAAAAGGGGTCTCATTCCTCTTTATAACACAGAACGGAGAGCATTTTTGTAACACCCAGTTTTCCAGATGAGGGTAATTTTGAAATTTTGTAATTATAATTATTATTTATTGATTATTATTTCATATTATGATTTTTGGTGATTTTTAATCATTTTTAAACTATTTAAAATTATGACTTGTGATTTTAACATTTTACTATTGTTTGGTTTTAATTTTGAGGAATTTGTCACCCCCAGTTTTCAGGAACAGGGGTATTTTTGTTATTTTGTATTTTTGAATATTTTTAAAATTTATTTTATTATTTATGATATTATTTTGGGGTTTAAATTTATTTTATTATTTATGATATTGTTTTGGGGTTATTTGAGTCGGGTTCGAATTTCAGCTCAATCCGACTTGAAACGGGGACCCGGGGGTAGTGTTGACTTTAGTGGACCCACACATTAGTTATCCATGGCCCACATGATAGAAATATTTTAGTTAGAGATTAGACTAATTATTATGGATAAGGTTAGTGTGATTAGAGACTTTAGAATGACTAATTTAGCCCCAACCAATTAGCCCTTTCCTAATACTAATAGAATAGGTTAGTGGGGGCATTTTGGACCTTACCATAATAAGACAAATAGCCCCATATGGCCAGCCACTTTGGGAGAGGATGGGCTCAAGTTCATTTCATTATTCTCATCCACACTCTCTCTCTTGTTCTTCCCCAAATTTCTAGAGAGTAATCCCTAGCAATTTCTCCACCAAATCCTTCCATTTTGCCACCAAATTTTCTTTTTTCCTTCTCCATTCTAGCTAAGAAGGAAGCTACCCAAGTTTGGGAGGATTCGGAGCTCGTTCGTGTCCTTTTGGAATCTCTACGTGTCGGTGTCGCTCCGGAAAGGCTTTTCTTCGATTCGATCTACCGGAAGGTATAAATCCCTTCTCCTTTTCATTTCCTCATGCATATAGGTCTATTTTGAATCCATAGGAATGACCCCCATAGTTGTATCTCCATTTGTGTCCATTTTATGTCCATTTGGAGGTCATAGGAGTGTCCTTTGTGTTGTGGTTGTGTCCATGTAGGAAAATCCCAAATTTGGACACACTATGTGTTGTTGTTATGTATGAATGAATTATTACATGTTTAATCTCATATTTTAGTATTGGAGATGTGTTCTATAGTGTCTCATATATATATATTAGTGTAGAGAGTGAGTTCTTGATATATTATGTTATATACTTGTGTTCCTTTGTCTCAAACTACCCAAATTCGTCATAATTTTTATCCACGTTTTTAGTAGTAATAGCAACTTAGAAATGTCATAACTTTTAGCTTAAAACTCCGATTTATCTCCTATTTTTTTTAAAAGAACCGTATCAAAGTTAGCTTTCCAAATATATATTTTAATAAGCCAAATTCTTTTTGTAACTCTCTGTAGAATTATTTGAGTGTTAGCTGTATGAAAGACGAACGCGTTTCGATATTTTTGCGATTCTGGGAGCTTCCGGACAAAAAAATAAGATCCGTTTGAAGTTTTGGAAAGCTAACATGAAGTACTACAACATACTTTAATCCTAGAATTTAGTGAATACCCAATTGGTACAGTATTGGTTTTAAGTAAAAGAGTGACTATACGATATATGCATTTTGTGTAACCTATGAGCCTATGTAGTATGGATATTAAATGAATATAGAGTATGTAATATATGATATGTTAGATGAATGAAATGATATATATATGATATATATCCTCTTTACATTAATGTATATATATGGTTGAATGCAAGCATATAGGAATGCAATTAATGTAATATATGTAAGCAATGCATAAATGCATGAATGAAAGAATGATATACAATGCATGCATGAAAGTATATAATGAATGCTAGATATAAATGCAAGGTATATATGTAATGATAGATATGAATGCATAATGTATAAATATTGTAAATGCAATATCAGATTTCGTATGTAGACATAGAACCAATGCATAGCTGATATTTAGATTGAATGTTAGTTTATTTTAGGTTGTTCGAACACTGAACTGTCCATGTAAGCATATATACCTTCCTTTTCCTATTGCCAAGCCAATTTCAGTTTTTAATATAGTAGAATGTCTATGAATGTAATGTTAACCTTCAACCCCTTAATTCGAAATGTTAGTCAATTTCAGTATTAGACAATGCATGAGCTGTATGCATATGGAATGTTGGCTTAAAGGCAAATTTCAGATAACGTGGTTCATTTTATGTGGTTAGTTACACCAGTTTATGGGATAGCTCACTTTAGTTTATATGTAAATGTGGAACTATACTGAGAATGAAATTCACCCTCTGCATAAGGACACCCCACTCTATATCAACCACCATGCCATGTAACCCTTCTCTAAATGATTGCTATAATATATATAGATTTATACAAAGTATAGATGCATGTTAGTTATAACTTAAATAGTCTCTACTCTAATGTATATAGATGTATACTTGTAGCCATGCATGTTAAGTATAATACATGTGTAATGTAGATGGGTTAGCTTTGTGCCATGTAGTGTAAACTCATAACTAGTATTGATTTCTCTTTTTATGTACACCTCCATGTTCACACACACACACACAGCTTTACATGTTAGTTCTTTTCTCTTATATATATATATATATATATATATATATATATATATATATATATAATGTTGAATATGCATGAATGTGATGTATCGTGATATGTGACTTGTGTTGGCTTGTATAGCCTTGGATTTGTATGGTGTGTACTAGCTAGGGTAGACTGGTTAGGCCTAGTGAGACTTCATTGAGTCTATGTTGACCCAGTTGACCTAGCTTTGACTAGATAGTTGACTAGAGTTGACCAAGTGTTGACTTTAGCCTAGTTTGACCTAGACAGCATGTAGATGCATTGTAGCAGTCTATTTTCTTATTTTAGACATGTTGTAACTTGTGTTGCTCTGATTAGGAGACAGATACCTCTCTTCAGGCAGTGCACCCTCTTCGGATATTCAGTTATCAGGCGAGTACATTCTCTGACCGTTTTATACTTGTCTGGATTTATATTCTTGCTCTAGATTACTGTACTTGATGCTGACACGTTGTTATCACGGATTGGTACTATACGGATCTTCTTTTTAGGATGTTATCCCCTTGTATTCACTAGATACATATTGTGATGTGCGTTTCACTTCCATATTGTATTTATTGAATACCTATATCCTTGTATACTCCTTGTGCATATTGTACTCTCAGTATCACATGAGTCCCAGGGATAGACCATTGTACACTATTGTATAACATTGTACAACTATTGTATAATATTATACATCTATTGTATAATATTGTACATCCATTGTATAACATTGTACACTATTGTGCAAGATAATGTAACTAGAGTGGATCCTTGTGTATTGATTGGGGAGGGAGAGTAGAATTGGTTATGTAATCAAATCCTATTGTACAAGATTGTATAACTATTGTATTTGTCTATTGTACACCCATGTACAATGGAGTTACCATTGCATTTTTCTAGACCGTTTACATAACCATATTGTACTCTAAATCACAGTAGGCTTACAGTTCTTACTTATCGTATTTAGATATTTCCTGTTATCAAATCTCTACTGTTTTTCATATACTTCTTTTTTTCCGCGTTTCATGTACCTTACTCTATTGCATGCTTTATATTTTCTAACATGATATGAACTGCGTGAGATATTTTATGCTCGTTCCCATCCTGACTGGACCTGTTGAAAATTTTACAGAGGATGATGAGGAACCCTGCACCCTTACTTGGAGTTTGCCTAGTTGACACTCGCGACCTGGACCCCTGGAGAGGTTCAGGCAGCTGCTTAGGATGATACCTTGTATAGTGTAGATAGCTTAGACTGTCCTCTCTTTTCATGTTTAAACTGTTGTCTTTATTTTTCAGAGTTGTATATTTTATAGATGTTGAGACTTGTTATTTATTTCTGCTGTACCTCAGTTGAGGATTTCTTATCTATTTCCATCATGCTACATTCTGTCTTAGATTGTGATTGAGTTGTACCTCTGTATTGGCCTCCTTTTGGAGAGTATATTTATGTTATGTAGTTATAGTTCATGACCTAGAACAGTGTTCTACCGCCGACACTGCGACGTAGGCTGGGCGCTGTTACGTACTCGTACCCTCCCGATGGGTGCGGGTCGTGACACATTTTTAGTGGTGGCCCATGCAGGTCGAGTTTATGTAGTGGTATTCGAACTAAAGTATCACTACAGCCTGCAGTAGGATTAGGATATTTTTGGAGGTACTCAATCACATTAGGAAAAACTCTTAATCCGATTCCTTTTGTCTAAAATTGTTGCTTATTGACTTCCCTTGAATATAAACTGTTCTCCTTGAATTTTTGCTTCATTCTCAGAAATTGCTTCTTGTTTTGATCTGTCTTCATGATGGTTATGAAGACACGATCTCATCGCTTCGGTTCGGGGGATACTATCGAGAGGCTGGCCACCTCTCATCCTGTTCATCAGGGCCTCGAGATCGCAGCTTCTGTTGTGCCAACTCAGGTTGGCATTTCTGCTATATTGGAGGTGCACCTCCGTCTGTACAGAGACTTTTCCCTTCGTTTTTGGTTTCTCTCAGCAGCAGCGATTCATGCAGCATCAGCAGCAGAGATTTGTGCAGTATCAGCACCAGGTTGGAGGAAACCAGCAGGGTAAGCTATCGTCAGGACAGTCGAGGATGCACAGACCATTGGAGATCTTGCTGCAAGTTCCGTTCTTCTCAATTCCATTCCCGTAATTGTCTTTTATAATTACCTTGAAATCCGATTCCATCTGTTCCTTGTTGATTGATTAATTTTGTCATGTTACTCTTTTGTTGTGTTTGTTTTTCTTCTGAGAAAATCATATGGGCTAGGTCGCCTAAATCATGGGATCTAGAATCCTCGATAGTCGTCTTAGTTGGCATAGTGAGGACATGTAGTCAGATTTTGGATGTATTCTCGGGTATGGGAATTTAAGGTTTTCGCCGTCGCATGCGGCAGTGCGAAAATTTTAAATACCATGAACCTAGAGGTACATACCTTAGGCAAGGACTCTGTGATTATCGTAGCCTTGCTCACTAGCATGATGAAGACTCTGGACAACATGATTTTGGACAGACGCATATGATTAACAGATTGTATCTTGAGAAGGTTTAAACATCATACCCTTTTGATTGTTATAAATGACTTAGGAGTAGGGATATTTAGTTTTGTAGAGCTTATTCATAGGTAGTTCCTTCATAGTATAATGGTATGATAACTTGTAGAGTGTTTGTACCCTAGAGGTGATAGTTAGCATTGGTGTTAGAATAGTAACCCATTGCAGATGATTCTCCTGTTATCTATAATACCAACCAGTTACACATAGGATGTTAGTATGCCTTACAGCCTTGATGATTATTACTACTTTCCCTTACCTTTTCCAGTGAGGCACCCATGACCAGAGCCTGCCTTTGAGTATAGTTATAGTTTCACCTAAGACCGAGAGGTCTATTTGCATAGATAGATTGCAGATGATATTGGCATATGGGATATAGGTTAGTTGGTATCTATAGGCCATTGTTGTATAGGGTTATAAACATGTTGTTTAGCCTATACTTGGTTCAGTTTTCCATGTTAGTTAAGTTCCCTTCGTGTTGAGTTCCTTTGTGTTGATCACCTTTATAGGCAGTGTGCAGACCCTTCACTAGATACCATTTCCCCTTGATTCAGACCATTCATCCTTACCCTAGTTCTAAGCATTGTTTCAGACCCTTATAAGTTTAGTCTGCCTTAACCCTTGGTTGACCAGTCATGTATATATATAGATGATATACTTAGGATATATGTGATGGGTTGTTGTTCTTGAGCATATATATATATATGTGGTATTTGGTATTCATATGCTTAGCTTGTAGGTATTTAGTTATAGGTGACTTGATAGGATTGGGAAGTTAAGAGCTAGTCCATTATAGAGTTTCTCTTTTGCTAAATTCTAGTTGCCAACGCCTAAATAGCTAGCATAGGTAAAACCCTAAGAAGTTGACCAGTTGATGACCAAGTACTTGGATGTTGAGAAATTGACTAGTGATTGACCCTTGACTATGTTTGACCTAGAAGGGGGTGCGATCATCTTAATTTCGAGGACTAAATTTTTATAAGGTGGGTAGGATTGTAACACCCAGTTTTTCAGATGAGGGTAATTTAGAAATTTTGTAATTATAATTATTATTTATTGATTATTATTTTATATTATGATTTTTGGTGATTTTTAATCATTTTTAAACTATTTAAAATTATGACTTGTGATTGACATTTTACTATTGTTTGGTTTTAATTTCGAGAAATTTGTCACCCCCAGTTTTCAGGAACAGGGGTATTTTTGTCATTTTGTATTTTTGAACATTTTTAAAATTTATTTTATTATTTATGATATTATTTTGGGGTTGAAATTTATTTTATTATTTATGATATTGTTTTGGGGTTATTTGAGTCGGGTTCGAATTTCAGCTCAATCCGACTTGAAACGGGGACCCGAGGGTAGTGTTGACTTTAGTGGACCCACACATTAGTTAGCCATGGCCCACATGATAGAAATATTTTTGTTAGAGGTTAGACTAATTATTATGGATAAGGTTAGTGTGATTAAAGACTTTAGAATGACTAATTTAACCCCAACCAATTAGCCCTTTCCTAATACTAATAGAATAGGTTAGTGGGGGCATTTTGGACCTTACCTTAATAGGACAAATAGCCCTATATGGCCAGCCACTTTGGGAGAGGATAGGCTCAAGTTCATTTCATTATTCTCATCCACACTCTCTCTCTTGTTCTTCCCTAAATTTTTAGAGAGCAATCCCAAGCAATTTCTCCACCAAATCCTTCCATTTCGCCACCAAATCTTCTTTTTTCCTTCTCCATTCTAGCCAAGGAGGAAGCTATCCAAGTTTGGGAGGATTCGGAGCTCGTTCGTGTCCTTTTGGAATCTCTACGTGTCGGTGTCGCTCCGGGAAGGCTTTTCTTCGATTTGATCTACCGGGAGGTATAAATCCCTTCTCCTTTTCATTTCCTCATGTATATAGGTCTATTTTGAATTCATAGGAATGACGCCCATAGTTGTATCTCCATTTGTGTCCATTTCGTGTCCATTTGGAGGTCATAGGAGTGTCCTTTGTGTTGTGGTTGTGTCCATGTGGGAAAACCCCAAATTTGGACACACTATGTGTTGTTGTTATGTATGAATGAATTATTACATGTTTAATCTCATATTTTTGTATTGGAGATATGTTCTATAGTGTCTCATATATATATATTAGTATAGAGAGTGAGTTCTTGATATATTATGTTATATACTTGTGTTCTTTTGTCTCAAACTACCCAAATTCGTCATAATTTTTATCCACATTTTTAGTAGCAATAGCAACTTAGAAATGTCATAACTTTTAGCTTAAAACTCCGATTTATCTCCCCTTTTTTTAAAAGAACCGTATCGAAGTTAGTTTTCCAATTATATATTTTAGTAAGCCAAATTCTTTCTGTAACTTTCTGTAAAATTATTTGAGTGTCAGCTGTACGAAAGACGAACATGTTTCAGTATTTTCGCATTTTCAGGAGCTTTCGGACACGAAAATGCGATCCGTTTGAAGTTTCGGAAAGCTAACATGAAGTACTACAACATACTTTAATCCTAGAATTTAGTGAATACCCAATTGGTACAGTATTGGTTTTAAGTAAAAGAGTGACTATACGATATATGCATTTTGTGTAACCTATGAGCCTATGTAGTATGGATATTAAAAGAATATAGAGTATGTAATGCATTATATGTTAGATGAATGAAATGATATATATATGATATATATCCTCTTTACATTAATGTATATATATGGTTGAATGCAAGCATGTGGGAATGCAATTAATATAATATATGTAAGCAATGCATAAATGCATGAATGAAAGAATGATATACAATGCATGCATGAAAGTATATAATGAATGCTAGATATAAATGCAAGGTATATATGTAATGATAGATATGAATGCATAATGTATAAATATTGCAAATACAATATCAGATTTTATATGTAGACATAGAACCAATGCATAGCTGATATTTAGATTGACTGTTAGTTCATTTTAGGGTGTTCGAACACTGAACTGTCCATGTAAGCATATATACCTTCCTTTTCCTATTGCCAAGCCAATTTCAGTTTTCAATATAGTAGAATGTCTATGAATGTAATGTTAACCTTCAACCCCTTAATTCAAAATGTTAGTTAATTTCAGTATTAGACAATGCATGAGCTGTATGTATATGGGATGTTGGCTTAATGGCAAATTTCAAATAACATGGTTCATTTTATGTGGTTAGTTACACCAGTTTATGGGATAGCTCACTTTAGTTTATATGTAAATGTGGAACTAAACTGAGAATGAACTTCACCCTCTGCATAAGGACATCCCACTCTATATCAACCACCATGCCATGTAACCCTTCTCTAAATGATTGCTATAATATATATAGATTTATGCAAAGTATAGATGCATGTTAGTTATAACTTAAATAGTCTCTACTCTAATGTATATAGATGTATACTTGTAGCCATGCATGTTAAGTATAATACATGTGTAATGTAGATGGGTTAGCTTTGTGCCATGTAGTGTAAACTCATAACTAGTGTTGATTTCTCTTTTTATGTACACCTCCATGTTCACACACACACACATAGCTTTACATGTTAGTTATTTTCTCTTATATATATATATATATATATATATATATATATATATATATATATATATATATATATATATAATATTGAATATGCATGAATGTGATGTATCGTGATATGTGACTTGTGTTGGCTTGTATAGCCTTGGATTTGTATGGTGTGTACTAGCTAGGGTAGACTGGTTAGGCCTAGTGAGACTTCATTGAGTCTATGTTGACCCAGTTGACCTAGCTTTGACTAGATAGTTGACTAGAGTTGACCAAGTGTTGACTTTAGCCTAGTTTGACCTAGACAGCACGTAGATGCATTGTAGCAGTCTATTTTCTTATTTTAGACATGTTGTAACTTGTGTTGCTCTGATTAGGAGACAGACACCTCTCCTCAGGCAGTACACTCTCTTCGGACATTCAGTTATCAGGCGAGTACATTCTCTGACCGTTTCATACTTGTCTGAATTTACATTCTTGTTCTAGATTACTGTACTTGATGCTGACACGTTGTTATCACGGATTGGTACTATACAGATCTTTTTTTTGGGATGTTATCCCCTTGTATTTACTAGATACATATTGTGATATGCGTTTCACTTCCATATTGTATTTATTGAATACCTATATCCTTGTATACTCCTTGTGCATATTGTACTCTCAGTATCACATGAGTCCCAGGGATAGACCATTGTACACTATTGTATAACATTGTACAACTATTGTATAACATTGTACATCTATTGTATAATATTTTACATCTATTGTATAACATTGTACACTATTGTGCAAGATAACGTAACTAGAGTGGATCCTTGTGTATTGATTGGGGAGGGGGAGTAGAATTGGTTATGTAATCAAATCCTGTTGTACAAGATTGTATAACTATTGTATATGTCTATTGTACACCCACGTACAATGGAGTTACCATTGCATTTTCCTAGACCGTTTACATAACCATATTGTACTCTAAATCACAGTAGGCTTACAGTTCTTACTTATCATATTTAGATATTTCCTGTTATCAAATCTCTACTGTTTTTTATATACTTCTTTCTTTCAGCGTTTCATGTACCTTACTCTATTGTATGCTTTATATTTCCTAACATGATATGAACTGCGTGAGATGTTTTGTGCTCGCTCCCGTCCTGACTGGACCTGTTGAAAATTTTATAGAGGATGATGAGGAACCCTGCACCCTTACTTGGAGTTTGCCTATTTGACACTCGTGACCTGGACCCCTGGAGAGGTTCAGGCAGCTGCTCAGGATGATACCTTGTATAGTGTAGATAGCTTAGACTGTCCTCTCTTTTCATGTTTAAACGGTTGTCTTTATTTTTAAAAGTTGTATATTTTATAGATGTTGAGACTTGTTATTTATTTCTGTTGTACCTCAGTTGAGGATTTCTTATCTATTTCCATCGTGCTACATTCTGCCTTAGATTGTGAATGAGTTGTACCTCTGTGTTGGCCTCCTTTTGGAGAGTATATTTATGTTATGTAGTTATAGTTCATGACCTAGAACAGCGTTCTACCGTCGACACTGCGGCGTAGGCTGGGCGCTGTTACGTACTCGTACCCTCCCGGTGGGTGCGGGTCGTGACAATTTTCAAGAGCCAAATTGTTGCACTTCTTGTCAGTGAGCTGAGAGTTAGCAATTTTCTTAGGTTTTCTTCCACTTTTATAATCAGAGTGTCAACGGAGTAAAGGAGCAACTGCCACTCGATCTCCATCGTTCCATTCCCCAGAATTCTTTTTTATACTCGGGGATCCTCAGCGCAGGATCTCTCAGGCGTACTCGATTTATGGTGCTTCCCCAGAATTCTTTTTTATACTCGGGGATCCTCAACGTAGGATCTCTCAGGCATACTCGATTTGTGGTGCCTTGCGCCAATAAAAAAAGATAGCATTTTTTCTTCTTTTTGTGTGTGTCCACAAAAATGGCGACTCTGCTGGAGACTACCTTTTTCTTTGACGAGAAGTTAGTGATGCAATCCGATACTGACAAAGTAGGGAGTACTCAAAAGATGCTGATCGTAAAGTTCGATCAGCAGGTGTCACCCATATTTTTTTCGTATTCCGTATTTATACTCGTTATTGGATTTTGGCATGTATTTTTATTTTCTCGACTTAAGGAATTTTGGGTTTTCTCGTATTTTGGGTTTCGGCTCGGCTCGGTTTTAGTTGGGTTGGTTTGGTTTTAAACCCAATGGAACACCTTAGCCTATACTTCACCCTCATTCCACCACAACCACCCTCATTAAATCCCCACCTAACTTTCTCTCTCCTCCATAATTTCCATTAATTTCTCCATCTTCTTCTTCCTCTTTCCTCCACCAACACCATAGGCAAGTGCATCTTGCCACCACATGAAGACAAATTTTTATTTGTCCATTAGCTTAATTAGATGATTTGGAACAACATTAGAACTTGACATTTTTGGATTTGGAGTTTAGATTTTTCTAGATCTAAGTTTTTATCATTTTCGAAATTCCTTGGAATTGATCTACCAAACTTGGATTTTTGCTTATTTTGATGCTTCTATGTTGTAGAGAATTGAATTTTACACAAGTTAGACTCTTGAAAATTCGGATTTCGTGTTTTACGTACCAAGTTGTGATGTTCCAAAGTTTTAAAGCCATTGCGTTCTTCCTCTCAAGCTTGAGGAAGAAGAAGACCCCCTCCCCCGTTGCGCTGTTTAGCGCCGGGCTGTTTCCCCTGCGCGTCGCGCCCTTTGGCGCTAGCCGATGAACCGTTGGCGCACGTGCTCTTTAGCGCGCTGCTGCCCCGCCCGATTGCGCCCAGCCCCGCGCGCTGTGCGCCTAGCTGGCCCCGGCCCCTTGCGCACTCGGCCCCCGGCCCCTTGTGCACTTGGCCCCTGCGCGCTTGGCCGCGCCCGCTTGCGTGCTTGGACCCCGCGTCCCCTGCGCGCTTGGCTCCCCGCGCCCTTTGGCGCGCTGCGACCGTTCCCGAGTGTGTCTCTTGGCGCCGTTTGCTCGAGTCCCCTTGCCTGGCGCACCCTGTGCCATGGTTTCCCCTCCTGACCCTTGGTGTTTCCCCTGGGTTCTGAGTTTTCTCTTGCTGATTTTGTTTTCTGGGAGCTTGATGCCACAGCACGACTCGACTGACCCGACACGCCTTGACACGATTTTCGGTGTTTTAATTTATGGCTAGCATTCTCTGATTTTGGTGCTTGTAACTCGTGGCTTTTAACTTGTAACCTACAACCTGTAATTAATCCCTTGTGACTTGACGTCTTGATAGTGGCCGTCTTGGCGCACCCTTGACTTGACTCGACTTGATAGCTGGTCGTACTTGACTTGCCCTGACACCGTGGGTGTTCCTCCTTGTTGCGTTGTGCAAATCTACTTGTCTTGTCTTGCATCATGTCTAGGACGTGACTCCCTGGGTACCCCGGCCAGGGACTCATGCTAAATTGGATTAGGCTAATGAGTAGATCAAACTAGAACATGGAGAATTTCCAGTCACAAGCAAATCTCGTTATCTGGGCGCTTTAATGGACTTGTAGCTTGCCGACGAGTAGAGCACATTTCCAGCACACTGTCATGTGTTGCACCTCTAAGTCACCTAAGGGTATATCGTCTCCTGAGCGATGTACCCAACCATACTCTCAACCCGCGGAAGGATAACTAGGTTGTCTGCAGGGCTTGGGACTGGAAAATTCTCATTGCATCTTGTTAGTAATTAGGCTTGTGATAACCCTAGTTAGTTAAAGTAGTAAGCCGTAGTAATTGCTTGGTCGCTTGTGAATGGATGTTGTCTAGCCCTGTCTAAGTCTGGTTTAGTCCCAGTACCTGGTTCCTCCCGAACATGTTTATTTTACTTGTCTTAACAATAATTGGATAGAGACAAGGGCTATTCAGACGAAGGGCTACAACCCCGGTCCTTGTTTGGTTTACGGGTTGTAATCTGGCTCCCGGAATGGTTCCATGTCCCTGGTCGTTTATTGTCCTGCTGTACTTTTATTACTTGTACCTTCTTCCATTTTCTTATGTTCTGATATGCTGGCTTTTGTTCTTATTTTGTGGCCTCCTTTGTGGCACTTGCTCTTTCTGGGGTTTGACCCAGCTGGTTTTGTGTGGCCAGATTTCGGAGCAGCACCCGAGGATCTATCGAACCTCCAGCCCGATGGTGGCGACTAGAAGGAACCCGGGCTACGAGTGGATTTTCCATTTTGTTCACCCACTACATTGTAAATTCATTCTTTTGAGGCGTTTAGCCGACGAGTACCTGTTAGCTCGATGCACTTTTACTTACTGTCTGCCTACGGGCTATAACATGATTAACAAATCCTAGGGTTGATTATGTATGACTAAACTCTTGCTAGTCCTCGTATTTTGTATGACTAGCTTCATGATCAGCTGAATATGTAATATTTGGGACGCCTTTTATTGTATATTTGGTGGTCTAACATCTTGTAATTATATTATTTGTTTGAGATTGAGACAATAAGCTTGACCTTAAGAGACCGTTGGCTTGTAGTAAACCCTCATATATAGACAGCCGTGACCGTATAGTGAGGTGGATCCCATTTCGATATACGTAGCTGGCTATGTACGCCCTCGCTCTCCAGTATTCTGGTTCTGGGGCGTCACAGCAGGCGTTCGAAGAGATGCTCTCGAGGGACGGCTCTACTCCCTCAAAATCGGTGAAGCCAAACAAGTCTCGCAAGACTTGGCTTCCGAAGGCTCGCTGTGCATATCCTGCTAGTGTCATAGAAGATATGCAACTAGAGGACTCTGTCACATGGGCGCATGACTCTGCCACAGAAGCTCTCTAAATGGAGAAGACTCACACTGTTCCGGGCTCTACTAGCCCAGTGACTTCTTTCGTGCACAACCAATAACAGAGTGTTCGACGCTCGAGACTTGGCAAAGAAAAGCACTACGATGCCACGAATCAGAGTGTTCGACACTCTGGACAAACCCAGCGAGGCTCACAAACGAAGAAGGCGAAGTTGGAAGAAAACAGCGCTGCTCCACCGAGCATGCGCCCAAAGTCATGCGCCCAAGGGGATGTTTGGGCGTATAACTCCAATCAGAAGGCCTCTATCTTCAACAGATTGGGCATCCAGGATCATGCGCCCTGGCTCACTGGATCCATACTATGCGCCCACATCAATGAGGCTCAGACATGCTGCCAAGAAGCATGTGCCCAAAGCCAGTCTCCAAGGCCTATGCGCCCACAGCAAAAAGGCAGGCCCCAACGCGTATAGCACGGGGCTGTCTTCAATGACATCATAGAACTTAGGTGTGGGGGTTGTCCCTGCACGTGAACTAAGTCTGGATGTGCCTACTCTCCTTACGAACCCGCATGCAAAGCTCGACGATGCATGCAACATGGGTTGTAAGGCAAAACTCGCTTCCGCTGACTTACGTGATATGATAAATCATAAGCGTAAAGCGAGGGAGGACATAACAATTCATAGTGCACATCCGTGCACCAGTATTGTCATCAACTGTTGCTGCTCCAAAGCAACGAGAGTGCCTCAGAGGCAGTCCGTGTTCCGACGGCTGTATTTCTCTGAGACGAAAGGCCGCTGTGTGTCTCATCTAACATGGCTTCATGGGGTCCCCCTAATGAAAGCCCCAATCAAAGATGGTGGACCACGAACCCAACTTTCTCTCTCAGTTCCGCGAGAAGAAGGAGAAGAAGTCTACCAACAGATGGCCAGTAGGCTGTCACATCTGAGGGAGTCTATATGGGTACTCGGTCAAAGGCGAGATTCTGTATGGATGACGAAGACTCCCAAGCTGGGGGTAGTATTCCCTCAGAGTCTGAAATAGATGACCTTCACACTGGGGGTAGCCTTCCACAGGACGATAATCCCTCTGAGTCTGATGGCGACTATCTACCTCCTCTACCTGAAGATGAGGGACGTGTCAACTCAGAGACAGACAGTATCAGTACCAGTTGTACTGTTTCCTCTGTTCATCCTCGCATGTTATCTACATACATGGCAGATGGAGAAAGACCTGAAGAATCTAGTGATCATACCAGCAAACGGCTAGAGGGTCTTGAAACAGCATTCGCCAAGATCACTGATATGCTGACTAGTATCATGGCGGTCCAAGCTGCTGGGGCCGTTCCTCCACCTCAACAAAACGCCTCGGCTCATGCTAGTACAGCTCATAGAAACAACCCTCCTTCTCTAAAAAAGGAGTATCATTCCGTTGCCTCGCCTAAATCTTGCAAATATTGGGGGTGGTCCTTCGCCAACGACGCCTGACAACCGTTCGGCAATCGTTTCCCAATACCTGCTTAATCAACAAGATGCAATTGATTCCATGGTCGCCCGTCTCGACACCATCTCACACAAAGATGAGCTTCAGAAGATGGGGATATCTCAACCTTATCCTCCTGGATGGAAGAATGCTACTTGCCCTCCTAACTACAAGCCGCTGACGCTAAATTCATTTGACGGGTTGACTTCTCCTCATCAACACATGACATACTTCAATACGCGGACTCTACACTTACCCAGGGACGATCTGTTCTTGTCAAAGTTGTTTATTAGCACCTTGGAGGGGGTAGCTTTCGAATGGTTCTGCAGTCTGCCTGACGGCTGTATCAATTCTTTTAAAGACTTGGAGAGGTTGTTCCTCAACAGATTTTACGAGAGTGGCATGCATGTTAGCATGTCCACCCTTATCGAGACCAAGCAAAGGAGGACTGAGTCTGTCATCGCCTTCATCGAACGCTTCAGGCGGCTAGTACTGAAGATGTCCTTCGGTATACCAGACTCAGAACTTATGGATACTTGTCGACATAACTTCCTTCCTACGGTAAAGTTTTGTCTGGGCATACATAAGTATGATACATGGCCCACTTTCATTGGGGCCGCTGATGCTGCTGAAAACAACGTTCCTAATCTGGAACTACTGGGATTGAAAACACCCAAGTCTGAAGACAAGGGCAAGCATTCTCAAACTATCCATGTCCGTGGAGGTAAAGGAAAAGAAGTCCTGAAGGTTGACACTTCCAAAGGAGCTTCCAATTCTCAGGGCACCTCCGACAAGCCTAAGGAGACCTTCTCCTTTGACGAAGACGATGTCATTACCATTTTTCACACATTGACGAAGGATAATAAACTGAAATTGCCTCCACCACGACGTCCTGCAGAGGCGAACCAACTCAACGATCCCAAGTACTGTCTCTATCATCAGTACGTGCACCGTTCCACCAAGGACTGCATCGTCCTGAAGAAGAAGATACAACAACTTATCGACAACCAAGTGATCAACCTCGAAGCTGAAGACAAGGTCGTATCTTCTAACATGATCTCTCTTCAGTTTGGTGACTTTCCTCCCACAGAAGTCCCAGACGGCATGATCCCGATCCCCAAGGCAATAATGGAAGTCGTCAACCTACCACCAGCTCGCAACTCAACCCTGGTGCCACTCACGACTGAACGTGGTGAGATCATGTGGGTCCATCCGGACCTTGTGCAAGAGATGACACAGGGGGTGGTATCTTCCAAAGCAAAAAGGGGCAAGAAACACAAGTCATGCCACATGGTGTCTTCTCCCATCTACGAGGTTCTATCTGGCGAGACGCGATCGGAGGACATACGATCCCGCACAAGAAGAAGTAGTACCTTCTCAAGCTCCTGCTACCCCTACAAGCTCAGAAGCCGGCCCGTCTAAGCCTTCAACTACCGACAAAGCCAAGCAGAAGGAGACATGGTTTGACAAGTCTCTGAAGGCGCCAGCTTTCGATGGCATGGACCGGCCCTACAACTTTGACATACTGGCATAGCTGGCCAATACACCTGCCAGGTTGTCTTTGTTCGATCTACTGCGACTCTCCAAAGAAACACGGAAGGCCTGAAGCGAGGCATTACTACATGCTGACTCTTATCTCGCTGAAGTCAAAGCCTCCGTTGAAGACCATGTCTCCTGTACCTACTGCCACATTACTATGGAAGTGGTGCCCAACATCACCTTTTTACAAGAGGATATGTTACTCAAAAATAATTGCCATGATAGACCCTTGTACTATACAGGATATATCGGGGCGATCAAGGTGGGCCACATGCACATAGATCCAGGATCCTCCCTCAGCATCATTTCTAGAAGTTTGTTTCAAATTTTAGGAATCCCTCTGCACAAGCTATCTGCAACCAATACAACTATCATGGCTTTCAATGCTAGTCGAAGCCACCTGCTGGGCAAGATCCGTCTCAAGTGCCAGATTGGTGATCTCCGAACGGAGGTTTCCTGCTATGTGATTGATGCCAATGTATCCTACAATATCTTGTTGGGACGTCCATAGATACACGAGAACATAATCGTTCCTTTCACACTTCACCAGTGCTTCAAGTACGTCAACAGCGACGATGTCGTAAAGATAGAGTTTGTCGATGTCGATCCTTTTAAGGGCATCGAAGCCTACTATGGAGATTCGGTACTTTACCAATCTCAGCCCCCCAAGGATGACGGCAACGAAGCTGACAATGAAGCTGAAGCAAGTTCTCCTCCAATGACGATCTCCTGATTATCCGAGTCAAAGGACGTACTACTCCAAAAAGTACTCCGAAGCCTCTCACAATCTGGGTGAAAAAGAAGAACCCTGACAAGGTCAAACCATTGACCATCACTCTCTGCAAGAACCCTGACAAGGTTAAACCTTAGGAGGAACCTGCTGAAGTCCGTCCTTCCAATCCTGAAGAATTATCCTACGTAGTGAACTTGGCCAAGACTGTGGCTCCTCTTCTTGATGATGATCCTCTCAATGAGTATATCAATACACATAATAATATACCTTCAGCAGATGATGTTATTCCTGAAGAAGAACTTGCGTATTTTCTTAGTAAAGGTTTATCTTTGAATTTTTGATGTCTATCAATCTGTAAACCACTACATAGATACGATATACGCTCTAGAGCATGGCATAGGACCACACCTCTGCATATCGGTCATGACGCCTCACCTGCAGGAAAAAGTTTACCCAAAAAATATCCACTACTTTATCGTTCCAGCCAGAAAGAAGAATGAAGAACTAATCATCTTCGGTCGAATAATTGGCGAAAGAAAGTTCGTTTCGGACTCTACTTCTTCCAAGCACAACACAGAAGCTAACTATGACTCTGGAAAAATGTAACTTTTTCGGTATAGTTGGCAGGCCAAGAATATCATCCAGAACATAGGATATGACATGAAAAGCGACCAAGGGCTAAATTACGGCCGGGGACGATGGTTGCCAATACGACACTTTGCTCCTCCCGGCAAACCCGAGAACTACTATCAACAAAACGGTGTGAGTTTGGGATATGTTACTCCTCCAACAACTCCCGAAAGATCAGATGATGAAGCAGATCGTTGTTCTCATTCTTCTGATTCCTCCCTCTGGGACTCAGACTCCAACATTGGCGACATGTTCAAAGCAACTATGTCCGTCAACATGGTTTCCGTTAACCAAATTACGGACGATGTCCAATCAATCGAGCTTGAACAATGGACTCAAAAGATGGATACTAGGTAGGAGTTGCGCTTCGAACAACGTGAACCACCTATCGAAGACGAAGTCGTCCAAGTCAATTTAGGAGATAAATCATCTTTTAAACAAATCTTCATCAGCAAAAGTCTATCTGGTGATGAACGTCAATCTCTTATACAACTTATAAGAGAATACATCGATGTCTTTGCATGGAGCTATGAAGACATGCCAGGCCTGGACCCTAAAGTCGCCATGCATCGCCTGAATATTTCGTCTAAAGCTAATCCAGTGAAGCAGCAACAACGACGATTCCGACCAGATGTCATGGAGGACATCGAGAATGAAGTCAAGAAGCTCATTTCCAATGGATTCATTTACGAAGAACAACACCCTGACTAGGTTGCCAATATTGTTCCAGTCATAAAAAAGAATGGCAAAATTTGAGTCTGTATCAATTACCGTAATTTGAACTCAACATGCCCGAAAGATGAGTTCCCTCTACCGATCACCGACGTAATGATCAACAATACTTGCGGCTTCGAGCCGATGTCCTTCATGGATGGGTTCTCAGGCTACAACCAGATCAAGATGTTCCCCGACGACGAGAAGCACACATCTTTTCGAACACCGTTGGGGGTATACTACTATACGGTGATACCCTTCGGATTGAAGAATGCAGGGGCGACATACCAGTGAGCCATCAACATAATTTTTCGTGATCATTTGCACAAAACTGTGGAGTGCTACGTAGACGATACCGCAGTTAAAAGTCGTCTCAAGGGCAACCACCTCCAAGACTTGAGAACGGTGTTCGAACTAATGCGTACACACCAACTCAAGATGAATCCAACCAAGTCTTTTCTGGGAGTCTCCAGCGGCAAGTTCCTTGGTTTCATCATCACTTCAAAGGGTATACATCTTGACCCGGAGAAAGTGAAGGCTATCATCGATATCCAAGAAACGTCAAAGAGCTACGCGGACTACAAGGAAGGCTAGCCTACATCAGACGATTCATTTCGAACCTTTCTGGAAGATGTTAACCATTCACTCATCTCATGAAGAAAGACGTATCTTTTGTCTAGACTGAACAATGTCAACGCGTATTCGACGACATCAAGAAGTATCTTACAAGCCCCCCAGTATTAGTAGCTCCAATAATGGGGAAGCCTTTCTTACTATATGTCCGTACTATGGACCATTCTTTCGGCGCCCTATTAGCTCAGAAGAATAAAGGCGGCCATGAACAGGCAATCTACTACCTCAGCCGCACAATGGTGGGTGCCGAACACATATACACACCAGTAGAGAAGGATGCCTTGTACTGGTATTTGCCATCCAGAAGACACGCCACTATGTGTCTGGACAGACTATCCACATCTTATCTAAAGTCAATCCTCTCAGAATACTCATGACTAAACTGAGTTCTCTTAATTCCCGTTTAGCTACATGGGCAATGATGTTGACTCCATACGATATGCTCTTCATTCCTCAGAAGACAGTAAAAGGCCAAGCATTAGCTGATTTTCTAGCAGCTCATTCGGTACCAAAATCTTCCAAACTCTACGATGAAATCCCCAATGAAGTAGTGGAGTCTAACATTGCAACTGAAGAAATCCCCATTTGGCGAATGTTCTTTGACGATGCATCAAGAACAGGACCCAAAGAAAATATTGTGGCCGGAGTTGGCGTCGTACTCGTGTCACCTGATCATCTGGTTATTCATCGTGCATATTCTCTCATGGAACCATGCACGAACAACATGGCCGAATATAATGTCCTATTAATCGGCCTGCAACTGGTAAAACAACTGGGAGTTGACTATCTAGAAGCCTACGGCAATTCCAAGCTAATAGTTAGTCAGGTTCGAGGGGATTATGAAGTTCATCACGAAGATCTCATCCCCTATCACAGAGCAACAATCGAGTTGGCATCTACTTTCGCTGCATTCTTCATCGAACACGTGCCTCGACTACAGAATATAGAAGCAGATGCTCTAGCCGGTCTCGCTGCTTCCTTGACCGTCCCTACCAATACTCAGCAGTCGATCACAGTGTCTGGTCGAGAACTATTCTGTGTGAAAAATGTCTTGTATATTCATCACAGTTACACAACAGAAATAAACGTCGATATTAAAGACTGGAGATTTCCCTCATAGACTACGCCGTCTATGGAATCCTTCCCGAGGACCCGAAGGAAGCAGTCTCTATCCAAAGGCGATCCCTTATATTTTACTACGATACAGCTACCAAGATACTATACCAACACTCTTACGACGGGCTACTGTTATGATGTCTATCAGATACAGAAGCCAAACATGTACTCCGAGAGGCTCACGATGGAGTTTGTGGTACACATCAACCATGCCCTAAATTACAAGATCGCCTCAAACGAATGGATTATTATTGGTCCACAATGATAGCAGATGTCATTGAATATGCAAAAAAGTATAGAGCCTGTCAGTTCCACACCGATTTCATTCATCAACCTTCGGAGTTTATACATTCGACGACAGCATCTTGACCTTTTGAAGCCTGGGGCATGGACGTCATAGGACCAATCAGCCCGCCGTCTTCCAGAGGACATCGATTCATCCTAGCCATAACCGATTACTTCTCCAAATGGGTAGAAGCTATACCGCTCACCGAAGTGAAGACGTCAAACGTGAACAGTTTCATCAAACATCACGTTATCTACCGCTTCGGCCTACCTCGCAGGATCATCCATGACAATGGTCCTCAATTCGCAAGCCATGCATTCTATCGGTTCTGCGATAGGAACTGAATCCAGAACGTAGCCTCTACTGCCTATAATTTAGCGGCTAACGGGCTAGTAGAAGCCTTCAATAAAACCATCATAAAACTTCTCAAAAAAGTTTGTGTCTTCAAACAAGCGCGATTGGAATGAGAAGCTCGACGAATATTTATGGGCCTATCGTACAACGGTCCGGACTCCAACAGACAGTATGCCATTCTCTCTGGTTTATGGGAGCGAAGCAGTTCTTCCCCTAGAAATCCAAATTCCTTCTCTTCGAGTAGCCTTAGCCAGCGAGTTGACTACCGAAGAAAGCTACCATCTGCGGCTCTAGGAACTCGAAACGCTAGACGAAAAATGCTTGTTAGCTCAGCAGCGTATTGAGCTATACCAAGCACGCCTTTCCAGAGCCTTCAATAAAAAGGTAAATAAAAGAATTTTCCAAGTCAGTAATCTAGTCTTAGCAGTGAGAAGACCAATGGTCATGACACACAAAACGAAAGGAAAATTCTAGCCTAAATGGGAAGGTCCTTTCATCATAGAATCAGTGTATTCTAACGGTGCATACCGACTAACCAAGCCTGATGGTGACTTGCTCATGATGCCTATCAATGGCAAGTTCCTGAAGAAATACTATATGTAACCTTTTTTTATATAATATTCACATATGTGTAGTCACGTAAATGTGCAATACGATGTTTATGTGAATCAAAAATTATCTAAGTATTATACATATTTCAAGAGTCTTGAATACGTCTTGGATAATAGGTCCTCTAAAATATTTCCCCAGCAGAATCATTCCCGTTTTTTACTCTGTCCGAACTCGGTTTGACGAAAACAAGTCACGTCCCTATTACCTCTGAATTATTTTTCGATAATTATTTCTCCAGTGGAATGATTATGAAATGTTTTACCATGTCCATATAACCTTTGAGCAAAGCATTCATCAAGGATAATCACGTCCATACTACCTCTGAATTATCCACTCCCATCTAACGTTATATATCTTTCCACGTCCATACTACCTCTGGTCAGATATAGAACATCCTCTGCTATTACGTCCATATTACCTCTACTAGCAGCTTCGTTCAACTTATTATCTATATTAAAAAAAACTTGAATATAAAACGGATAATAGGTCCACATCAAAATTCTCCAGCGGAATACCCACCAGAAATATCCTTGATACGTCGATTTCATAAAACCACATTCACTTTAAAAAGATTCTTTATTCTTTACTCGAACGTCTATCAAGAGATGGAAAAAGGTACAAAAGCCATGACGGTTGGGAAAAAAGGGAGTTACAAAGAATCTAAGGGATACATAGGCGATTGATGTTGTCCTTAGAGCCGCGATTTCAGCTTCAGACTTCGCGGTAGCTCGACGGCGTGCCTCTTCTTGGCGAGCAGCTTCATCTTCGAAAAGGATCAGACTCAGATGCTCTCCCTCCAACTTCGACAACTGTTCTTCTAGATGGGCAGAAGTGGTGACGGTCATGGCAGCCTGAGCCAAATAATCCTCCTATTCAGATGTTGTCGCCCTTAAGTCGGCTTCCAGTTGAGCGATCTTGTTCTGGATCTGCACAATATAATTATACTTCTCAGTGATCTGCACAACCAGTTTATTCTTCGAGGCAGCACGTGCCTCACTTGTAGCATTGAACTGACTATACTGGTCAACCAATTCGCCAATCTCTTGAATGAGGGTGTCCTTCCATGACAGGAAAGTAGCCTTCTCCTCCGCAAGGGTCGTGATCAAAGCCTCGTCTTCTGCGAGAAACAGCGACGTCGGGCTCCGCTGCTTGGTATCCCGGAACCTGGCCACCTGACCCTCCAGGTCATTCAGAACTTTCCTCAGAGTATTAGCCGCCTCTTCATAACCGGCAATGCTCTCGAGGGCCGCCACTTGGCATTCGGCAACAGCCTTCACAGGGCCAAAGGCAGCATTCTGATTCAGGACTCCAGGAAGCTTCACTTTCAATACAAAGTAGAAAGCTTTGACGACTTCCTGGGCCATCTCCTCATCTTCAGTGGAGGTCGTCGGAGAGGAGGCTTGGAGAGTTTTTTTCGCTCCAGGAAGGGATACCTGACAAGATGCCGAACCTGACAAGAAAATCCATTCCACCAAAAACCATTCCTGATTATCATGTATCACGTCCGCATTACCTCTGATACCGATAGTCTTCCAACTTGACACCTGTACCCAACCCAGGATAAAAGACACAGTGTTCAGGCCACAAAACCTATCACGTCCATATTACCTCTGTTGGGTTTTGTTTCAAATCTATTTGTTCGTATTCCCAGATGCACAAAGGGGCAATAGATCCAAACAAAAAAAAGAGGGATCCCCCAGCGGGATACCCTTTACACAAATGCTGTATTAGGCCCTCTAATACAAGCACCATAAATATCATAAGCAAAAAATGGAGTGAATGTATTCTGTTTATTCAATATCAGTTACATTCATAGGACTACATCTCATGAGCAAACCAAAAAGTTCTTCATCTCTTCGTCTGGACAAGAAGTAAAGGATTACAATGATGTCCAAAAGAAGTGAAACATAAACTACAGCTAAAGACAAACATGTGGCCGCATAACATACAACATTACGTAGGCGCATAATATACAAATAGCATGTGGGCACATGACATGGCAACATGTGGGCGTATAGCACACCACAGTATTGGCGCATGACTTCTGTGGGCGTATAATGATGCTCACAGAAGTATGTTGCCTTAGGCGCATGCGCCCAGGCAGAAGAAAAGTCTGAGCGTCGCAAATTAACGCTCGAGACTTTATTTTTTGAGGCATGACCTCACCCAGAATCAGGTCCTGGACTGGTGAGGACGCTGCCTCAGGAGGAGAGCCACTCGGTGCAGCCCCTTTGCCCTTCGCAGATCTCTTGGCGACCTTGGGCGACATGGTTCGTTAAAGAAGAAGAGTCTTCTGAAAGTTTTAAGAAAGGAGAATAATTAACTTTTCCTCTCCTTCAGAGCCTATTTATAGGCATGGGCCACTTCCTATGCGCCCACTACTTCCTATGCGCCTATGCGTCCATCGTGTACTATGCGCCCACCATGGCCTATGCGCCCATGTGAAGATCCAGCCTCTTGTGCACTATGCGACTGCCACTTGCTGACGTGGACGACGTATGAAGGATGGACCTCTTCAAATTCCACCCCGATGAATCTGTCAATTCAGATTTTTTAGAAAGATCTCAACAATCGTCTCTCTGACAGGCTAGCCAAATGTAATACGCCTAAAGAGAGAGGCGTGTTATGCATCCACTTCATCACAAGAAGACGATCCATGCTTCTTTCAAAGTATTTCGAACTCGTTCAAGTATCAAAAACTTTGAAGGGGGTCTTATAGAAGCATAAAAATTTCAGCAATAAAGCCTTATGCGCCCAAGCCAATGAGGACATATGCGCCCAAGTGAAGCTCCTATGTGCCCAAGTTACCCTGTGAAGCTCCTATGCGCCCATCACCCTGTGAAGCTCTATGCGCCCATCATTCTGTGAAGCTCTATGCGCCCAAGACAAGAGGGCGCATAGCCCTGTTCTAGGCTATGCGCCCAAGCCTGACTCGGTCAAAGCCATGATCAAAACGTGAACCGAGGCGCACGGCCATGTTAGTCTCCACGAGCAGTCGTGCACCGAAGCATGGGGCCACGTCAACACCACGACCAACCTACGATCTCGCAGCCTGCATGCGCCTATACCCTATGCGCCCAAGACAGGACTATGCGCCCACATGAAAACTAGTGTGTTTTCCTCATATGGGTGCATAACATCATTCCAGCTCAAGAACGACTATAAAAAAGGGTCTCATCCCTCTTTAAAACACAGAACGAAGAGCATTTTCAAGAGCCAAATTGATGCACTTCTTGCCAGTGAGCCGAGAGTTAGCAATTTTCTTAGGTTTTCTCCCACTTTTGTAATCGGAGTTTCAACGAAGTAAATGAGCAACTGTCATTCGATTTCCATCATCCCATTCCCCAGAATTCTTTTTTGTACTCGGGGATCCTCAGCGCAGGATCTCTCAGACGTACTCGATTTGTGGTGCCTTGCGCCAATAAAAAAAAGACAGTGTTTCTTCTTCTTTTTGTGTGTGTCCACAGATATTTGCATGGAGTATGGTTCATTGGCTCATGGATAGTAAGATAGACTTTGGTACTGCAGTCTCAGCACGGTTTGGATAACTCCAGGCAAGTATAACTTGTCTATTTGATTTACAGTATTTACATGCTTGTATTTTCTATCAGTCGTTTACTTGGATATGCTGCTACATAATTCACCTGCTCTCATCTGTATACTTACATGACTATACCTGCTGACACATAGACATGATATACGGATTCACATTGCACGACATATAGGAGACTCGGTTATGATCTTTGGATATTTACTCGATGATAGATTTTCTATGTACATGTTGACTAGACTTCTGGACTTATCATTTTCTAAAGTTGGACTGGTCGTGTTGTGGATGTGACACGGACAGTATCATTGGGTGGGGAGGATGGTTACTAGGCGGAGGGGCTATTTGTAGCTTATTTTTATGTTTTGATGTTGCTGCAGCTGGTGACTCAGACCACTGCATATCTACCCCTTAGAGAGAGCTCCATTCGTCGAACGTTGTCCTCAAGTGCATTTCACGCAGACTAGATAGTCTGCCTAGTTGTAGTGTTACTGGATCATCTGATTATTTCTTTGATCACCTATTATTTACCTGGATCACATGTTCTCCCTTCACATGTTATTTACTATACTTTATTTTGACATGTATATTATGTATCTTACTACGTCCCACTGAGGACCTAGTTTCCTTCCAAGTATACGCTGAGATCTGACATAGGATATTGGGGATACTTTTTCGGATTTTCTTTCAGGTATCGTTAGCTGATGCCTTATTGTCATCCTTCTATAGTATTTCATATCTAGTTTTTTTTACTAGTTTAGTAGAATTTTTGGATGTATACTATAGATACTTGGACACTTGATAGCTTATATGTATTCGAGTTGGACTGGAGTCTACTTGAATGCGTAGCTGGCCATTGCCATGTGGCCTGGTCCCATATATTTTGGGACTGGGGCGTGACACGGAGGTCAGAAGTTTCTTAGGATTGGCGGGATACTATAGAAAGTTTGTAAAGGATTTTGCTCGGATTGCGAAGCCGATGACTAGACTCACTCGAAAGGAAGTGGAACTCGTATGGGCAGAAGACTACTATGTTGCATTTGATGAGCTAAAGAAGAGATTGACTACTTCTCCAATGTTGACATTACCGTTAGGATCAGGTATATTCTTTATCTATAGTGATGCTTCGGGGAAAGGCTTGGGGTGTGTTCTAGAGCAGAACAAGAAGGTGGTGGTATATGCATCCAAGCAGCTACGACCACATGAGAAGAACTACCCTACTCACGATCTAGAGTTGGCAGTGGTGATCTTCGCTCTGAAGTTGTGGAAACATTACTTGTACGGAGAGCGAGTGAAGATATTCACTAACCATAAAAGCTTAAAGTACATTTTTACACAAAAGGAGCTGAATATGAGACAGCGCAGATGGCTAGAATTGATAAAAGATTTCAACATCTTATTATAGTATCACCTGGGAAAGACCAACGTAGTTGTGGATGCCTTGAGCAGGTATCCGGTAGCTATGTATTTGATAATGGACCGTCATCTGTTAGCGGACTTGGAGAGTTTGGGCATTGAGGTTATCATTCCAGGAGTTGAGATACAGTAAATTCAGTCCAGATTGATGGACAGGATTCCAGAGGCACAATATCAAGATGAGAATCTAAGAATTATCAGAGCTCAAGCACAGGCTGGATTGTTATATGATTTTACCATTACGGAGGATGGCTCGTTGAGGCATGGAGCTAGATTATGTGTACCTAGTGGTGATCTGTGAGAGGAGGTTATGTAGGAAGCTCATTGTTCTCAGTATTCTATATATCATAAAGCTAATAAGATGTACAAGGACCTGAGAGATCATGTATGGTGGTACGATATAAAGTGAGAGATGGCACTCTTTGTTTCTAGATGCCTTGTATTTTAGCAAGTCAAAGCTGAGAGGCAGAGACCGGGAGGTTTACTTCAACCATTACTGATTCCCGAGTGGAAGTAGGAACATATCACTATGGATTTTATTTTTGGTCTTTCGCACATACCAGGAGGGAAGGACGCAATTTGGGACATCGTTGATAGGTTGACCAAATCATCCCATGTTACACAATTCAAAGTGGGATTATCTACGGAGAAGTTAGCAGAGCTATATGTAAAGCAAATTATTCAATTGCATGGTGTTCCAGTAAGCATAGTCTCTGATCGTGACATCAAGTTTACTTTTCACTTCTGGAGGAGTTTGTAGGCTAGCTTGGATATTTAGCTCAAGTTCAGCACTGCTTATCATCCTTAGACAGATGGACAGTCAGAGAGGACTATTCAAACGCTCGAGGATATTCTCCGGACATGTGTGCTAGATTTTGGTGGCTCATGGGAGTACCATCTTTACCTAGTCAAGTTCTCGTACAATAATAGTTACCAGGCTAGTGTCGAGATGTCTCCTTTCGAGGATTTGTACGGATGAAGATGTCGAACTATATTTTCTTGGGATGATGTGGGCGAGAAAGCACTTTTGGGACCAGAAATGGTAGTGGACACTGCAGAGAAAGTGAAGAAGATTAGAGAGCAACTCTGCATGGCTCAGGACAGACAAAAGCACTAGGCCGATAGCCATCGGAGACCATTAGAGTTCGAGGTATAGATTTTCCTTATTTTAGATATGTATATACTAGGAGGTTACGTAATACAATCGTGTGTGTTTTAGGTTAGCGATTTGGTGTTCTTGAAGATATCTATGACATGTGGCACGATACGTTTCTGTGGAGGCGATAAACTCATCCCAAGGTTCATCGGATCATTCGGTATCCTCGAGAGGATCGGTGCAGTGGCATACCATTGGCCTTGCCACCTGTATTTGAAGGAGTACAAAACGTATTCCACATGTCCAAACTAAGACGATACGTGGCAGACCCCATCCATGTATTGGATCACTCGGAGATCGAGGTAGGACCAAGCCTTAGTTATCATGAGCAGCCTGTAGAAATTTTGGATCGCAGGAAGAAGGTGTTGCGTAACCAACAATTTTATTGGTTCGTGTCGCGTGGAGACATCACTTTTCGGGCAAATCCACCTGGGAGAGAGAAGATTGGCCCTATCTTTTCGAACCATGAGGTATTTTTCTTCCCATATCAACCCTTAAATTTTGAGGACAAAATTTTCTGAGGAGGGTAGATTTGTAGACCCTTAGACCAAAATTTTATTTCTTTAGTATAGATTTTAAATGCTTAATATATTTATATATAAACAGTAACTTAGATAACATGAAAAAAGAGGGTTATTTATACAATCCAAATGTTTAAGGGCTTTAGTGCAAATATTGATATTCAAATTGATGTCTTGGCCGACTACCTAATATTCCCCTGCATTCGAATTTGATTCAAATTCGAATTTGGCCTCTTCTAATCCTCCTAGGATTAGAACCAATCCAAATCTGTGTATAAATGGGGGAAGAGAGCAGCCGACCCCTTCTCATTGCCTCTCCATCACAAACCTAAATTTCAATCCCTTCCTTCATCGCATGAAACTTAGGGACTCATCTCTCGTGTCAGATACCTCTCCCTCGTGCCGATCACCAAAGACAACTGTTGTTAGGTAATCATCAAATTCCTTTGATTTACATGTTGTAGTTTCATAGGGAAATCTAGTACACCACATGTTCAGTGAAATACCTAAGGGAAGATAGAACATCCATATTGATTACTTTATAGGAATTAAGTTATGTTCTATAAAAATATATTATGGAATTTTAGAGGGGTTGTGTATCAATAGAGTGGTCGGTTGTTTTGGTAGTACTACCAGACCAATATGGGTGTGCAGAGTTTAGAGTAGGTTTAGCAGTGGGGAAGAAACTGCAACAGTGTAGCAAGGAGATGTGTCGGTAGCAGGATGTTGGGGCTTGTATTAGTCCCTATGTATAAATTCCTATATGTGTATATATATGTTGGAATCATGTATCCTGGAGCGTGTACAACAACAGTGTTACACTGCAATAGCCCATGTAAAGCTATTCATGTAAACTATACTAGACATGTAGGTACCACCTATAGGATACGAAATTGAGCATACATATGTAACTATGTTGGGGGTGTGTTGACGTGGGAGCATGTGTCGAGCAACACAAGATATGGTTGACATCTAGGAATTCATGTGTTGCCAATATACTGTCTAATGTATCGGGTATACAGAGTATTAGGGGAACAACTGCATAGATGAGGTATCCTAAGTATAGACCAAAAAATCAGAAGTGTTAAGTATCAAGGGTGTATCCTGTAACAGTCCTTGAGTGGCGTGTCAAGTCCCTGTGTGGGTATTTAGAATGCAACATCAGTGCAAATTGATGCACATTGCTAAGTGCACAAGTGAAGGTAACATAGACATGGGGGTTTCCAAGGAGCAGTTGTTAGTATACAATATAGAGGTATCAGTTGGCTTAATAGGGATGCAGTATCCAGTTTATATGTAGGTCTAACAAACTGTGTGGGTATGTGCAGCAGCACCACTTTAGCGATAAAGAAATTCCAACAACAAACAAATGCACATGCAAATGTAGATGGCCACTAAGCTGGGCTTGTACAGGTGATTATAACTGCAGTTAGTCAAGGTGAGTATATGTGCAGATGCACAAATTTAGGAAACTGATACAGGTACAGATAACATGTGTGCCACCAAGATAATAGGTGTGTGGGTTGTAGCACACAGGCAGGGTCAAGTGATTGGTCTGCCAATGCAAACTGCAGACAAAGCAATGTCTTCATATATTCTACATTAAGCAGCGTATATTCTGCATATTACAGGGTATCAAGGGGAATATCTGTGGGTGTTAAGTGTATATAGGTTTGAGATGGTGAAGCATTCTACTACAGAAAAGGGAAAATGCAGCATCAGTTAAGTATTGGAGGGGAGACACCAATGTGTGTAGTAATTTATGCATACAGGTAGGTTAGGAACATAGGTAACTGTGGTTGGATGTGGAAGGATTAGGGTGTGGAGTATTGTAAGTTACATGCTTTGGTAATAAGAATTTCAAAGCTGCTACCAGGGAGATAGGATATAATTCATGGGTAAGATACCCATGATATTTCATATCTACACCAAGTGGACAAATACATATTAGAGGGAATAGGGAGGTTGCATACAAGGGTAAATAAGAATATATGTAGGGAAGTATATATGATAGCTAGATGTTAGTAGATAGGCCTAATAGGAATTGGTAAACTTGAAATTTGTGAATATAAAGTATAGAATAGGTTAGCAAATCTCTGCATACATATAGGAAGTATATAAAGTAGATAGAGGTATGGTACCTAGAGACCTAATCGTATGATAGATAAATGCAATATGTGATACAAATAAGTATATAGATACAAGAATACCTAGATACAATAGATAGAGTTTTACATTAGCAAGTACAACTTGATAGGTACATGAATTTAGATGAATAATAGAAATAGATAAGGTTTGATAATTAATTTCTAAGTTATGGTTATTAATCTCATTAATTATAAATAGGTTACTTGGACCAAGATACGGATCCTGACCCTTACCATCAGCTCAGGACCATATGCATGTAAATATACCGATTGCTTTTATTTTCTGATATAGTTTTTCCATTACATGTTATACATATGCATCTCCTGTTTTGATGACATGCTTGTTACATGGGATTAGTATTATGGATTCCATAAATGTATCATATTTCGTGATTACTATGTTCGTGACTATTTTATCTATATGATTACCATGTCCTGACTTGTTCATACTGTGACTTGAATCCATGAGTACTAGTCGGATGGAAAAATATCTCAGTAGACATGTGAACTACCCTTTCCATCCTATGGTCTTTCATGACGAATAACAGCTGTGCACGACAAGTGCGGTTGGCCAAATTTATCCCTTAGTCATTCACATGTCGAACACGATATTTTAAAACATTTAGATAGGTGTCGATTTACTTGATTCATCTTGCTTTCGTCATCACATGCCATGTTATCATAATTACATGTTTCCTTCTAGTTGCTATGTCATGTCATAGAGTTTATCTGTTCTCTTGCTATATCATGATGTCAGTTTTACCTATTAGTTTATATTACTTATGCTATTTCATGTTGTATAATTTCTATCATGTCTTGAATAGCCTGTCATATGTGTACTTGTTCCAATCCTGATTGGATAACTATTCTTATGCCATTAGTTAGAAGACTTATGCCCCACTTATTATGGTCTTACTGAGCATACTACAAGAGAGGCTGATCTTGACATACAGGGTGATCAGGAGGCGACCTTAGCAGAGTTGTCGTCTGCAGATGATAGTTAGTTAGATGATGTCTAGTTTTGACCGAATTTGTCTCCGGAAAACCGTTTTGGATATTATTTCTTTTGAGGATTATTTTGACTTAAATCAGCAGATTGGCCTTTAGTATTATTTGACTCTTTGAGATTATATATTCATTTTCTATCTATCCTCTCTAGCTCTGTGATTGAGTATACTTTAGTTGTTCTTGATTTATCTATGGAATTAGAAGTGATATTGAATATATAAACTGTATGGTTTTTGTTGGATGAATTTTTTGAGGTTTAGACAGCGTTCTACTGCCGATACTGCAGCATAGGCTGGACGTACCCACGACTCACGTCCGAATTTCTAGGTGCGGGTCGTGACAACGACGGTAAAAATCTTTATGCCTCTACAAAATGATTAGGAAAAGACTCCTTACGAGGGACATTCTTGCTATGTTTTGGATCTCCTGCGAGGACACAGAGTGCAACTTATGAGAAAAGGAGGACAAGTCTAGAGACCATCAGTTTTTTCGCCTTTGACATTGTTTAGGACATATAGAATACACAGAGAACTAGGTTTGGGATTATTACCGCACAAAGCAGAGACTTTTCCTTTGTCATGGATGAAGTTAAAGATAAGAAAGACAATTGAGCGAGTGGATACTGCAATATATGTCTTAGCTTTGGGATAGTGGTATGATATGTATGGAGCGAACATAATCGACGCATCTTTGAGAATCTTTCTCTCAACAATTTTGTTCTACAAAGAAATATACAAGCAGACATATATATTCTAGACCCCAGATGACCTATTTTATAATCGGGACTAGATCATAGTTATAATCTTTGTGTTTATCTGTATAAAAATTTACCTTCTCCTATATATATATATATATATATATATATATATATATATATATATATATATATATATATATATATATATATATATATATATATATATATATATATATATTTTATAAAGCATTATACTTTCGGTTAATTGATTGTACAAAAAGATTGAAAAATTAGAAAGAAAGAAACATTCTGCTAGACCATCTAACGTAAGTTGTGTATGCACTGTCAAACCGATCGGTGCAATTTGCGCCAGACTGACAGACAAAATTCACATATATATTTTAAATTTTCATAAGTTATTTTGCAATAGAAACTAAGTATTTCTAAACAAATTTTACCCATTTTGAATGAAGGAACAAATAATTTTAAATTTTAAATCAAAAAAATATACAACATAATAACAACAAAAAACAAAAGTCCTAAAATGGATTTCTCTCTCTCTCTCCTCCCTCTCTTTCTCTCTCATCTTCACAGAGGATGAAAAATTATTGAATATAAATGGGCGATAGAGAGATACAATTTTTTTTCTCCAAAGTTAAATGAATTTTGACCATTTTGTTTTAAGGCCCATATCTATTTCTCGAGATTGTTTCTTACCTTGCCTATTCGATAACCCTAATTATAACATTATTATACACTTTAGAAAAAAGAAAGGAAAATCCTGGATTTGTTTTGCATAAATTTTCGTATAGGGGGGTGAATTTTAACAATATAGCACGATAAGGGATAAGTTTCAGAAAATTGTAGGGGACAGGATGAATCGCCAACTCAGATGGCAAATTTGTATTTCCAGCCAATTAAGTTGGCAAAAATTCAAAAAATACAAAATAAAGCCAAAAGAGTTGGAGAATTCTTGGTGGATTCTTTTGGTGCTGAGGCAGGCCAAGTGAGTTGGCAAAAATTCTTACCCAAGCTAACTCACTTGGCTAAAAGTATGTTGGCGGGGGATGAGTTGGCTGGAGAGAGGGTAAGGGTGAGTGGGTAGAGTGAGTTGGGACTATTTTTGCCAAATTAGTTGGCGGGGAGATGCTTTTTAGCCAAGTGAGATGGCTGAAAAAGGTATTTGTCCCTGGAAATTGGATTATTTTACAACGACTAGTAAATAAAATGATGTCAGTACTAGGATTATTTTACAATCCAAATAAATGCACCAAAGCTTTTTGGGCGGGATGAATTTTAACAATATAGCACGATAGATTGTAAAATAATCCTAGTGGACCGACTACTAACATCATTTTATTTACTAGTCATTATAAAATAATCCAATTTTCAAGGACCTTTTCTCCATTTTAGTTGGCAAAAATACCTTTTCCAGCCAACTCATCCAACTAACTTAGCAAAAATAGTCCCAACTCACTCTCTCCACTCACCCTCTCTCCTGCCAACTCACCCCGCCAACATACTTTTAGCAAGTGAGTTGGCTTGGGTAAGGATTTTTGCCAACTCACTTGGCTTGCCTCAGCACCAAAAGAATCCACGAAGAATTCGCCAACTCTTTTTGGCTTAATTTTGTATTTTTGAATTTTTGTCAACTCAGTTGGCTGGAAATACAAATTTGCTAACCGAGTTGACGATTCATTCGGTCTCCTATAATTTTTTGAAACTTTTTCCATATCGTACTATAATGTTAAAATTCTCACCCTATAGAAATTTTTTCCTTTGTTTTGATTTTGCCAGTGATCATAAAATAAAGGGTAAAGTGCAAAAAACCCCTTGTTAGATTTTTGCTTTTTGCACTAAAAGATCCCATGCTCTTAAAATTACTAAAAGTATAAAATCTGCTCATTTTGCCCCCTTTCCATTAACTGTTGTTAAGTGGGATATGTAATGACCATTTTACCCCTCCCCCTCTCTTTCCCCCTCTTTTCGGTGGTGCGGGGAGGAGAAGGAGGGGGCGGGAAGGAGGAGGCCGGCGGGGACGAGGGGGCTGGCCGGCGGGGAGGAGGAGGAGGGCGGAGGAGGAGGAGACGCGGGGAGGAGGAGGGGAACGCGGGGAGAAGGAGGAGGGGACGGGGAAGGAGGAGGGGGCGGGGAGGAGGGAGGCTGGCCAGCGGGGAGGAGGAGGAGGGGGCGGGGGAGGAGGAGGGGAACGCGGGGAGGAGGAGGAGGGGGCAGGAAGGAGGGAGGCTGGCCAGCGGGGAGGAGGAGGGGGGCGGGGAGGAGGGAGGGCTGGCCTGCGGGGAGGTGGGGGGGCTGGCCGGTGAGGAGGAGGAGGCCGGCGGGGAAGAGGAGGGCTGGCCTACGGGGAGGAGGAGGGGGCTGGCCGGCGGGGAGGAGGAGGAGGGGGGCGGGGGAGGAGGGGGGCGGGCCTAAGGGAGGAGGGAGGAGGGGAGAGGTTAGGGAAGGGTGGGGAGGGGCTGGTAGGGAAGGGGAGAGGGTAGTTTAGGTATTATTTTTTTTAAATGGCATTAACGGCCAATTCTAACGGAGAACAGATGGTTGGGGACTTTTCGAGTAGGTCATAGATTGCGGGGATCTTTATTTGCTTAATTTGACTAAAAGGTCTTTCTACGCAAAATGTGCAAATTTAACGTAGATTTTTTGCACTGTTAGAGATTATATTTGTAACTAATATAAATCTGGCCCATTAGCCCAATCATGTAGACACTATATATATTGTAACCAGCCTCCATCAATAAAAATAAGGGCATTATTATTTCCTACACGGTATCAGAGCCTCTAGAAAAACCCTAGCCGTCATATTCCCCATCCTCGTTGCGGCCGATCCTACCGTCGACGCCCGCTCCCGCGCCGACAGCGCCTGACGCCGACACCCCGCGCCTGACCGATCCGACGCCGACCGCGACCGACGCCCGCTCCCGCGCCTGACGCCTGCTCTGGCGCCGACCGCGCCTGACACCCGCTCCCGCGCCAACCGCGGCCGACGCCACCGCGTCGACCGCGTCTGACGCCCGCTCCCGCGCCAACCGCGCTTGACGCCCGCTGACCACGGCAGAACCGCCATCGACCTCTACGTACCAGATCTGGCGCCCCTGACCGCGGCCGATTCGCCGCCGACCCCGTCCATCAGCGGCCGATTCGTCGGAGTTGTCAAAATTTTGTACACCCGACCTCTACGCGCCAGATCCGGCACCCCTGACCGCGGCCGATTCGCCGCCGACCCCGTCCATCAGCGGCCGATTCGTCGGAGTTGTACAAAATTTTGTACACCCGACATCCGCGATGGCAGATGATGCTGCGTCTAGCTACTCCATCGCGACTGGCGGTGGCGGTGCACACAACCCAAATTATCCTAATCCGAAGGATCCATATTTTCTGAGTTCTGCTGATCAACCAGGAAATATCATTACTCCTATTGTTTTCCGTGGACCGAACTATGCTGAGTGGTCTCGGTCGATACGTCTCTCCCTGATCTCTAGGCGAAAGATCACTTTTCTGGAAGGTTCTGAAATCAAACCTGTTAATGATGCTAGTAAATTGCTTGATTGGAGATGTGTGCAAGCGCTATTGGTTCAATGGGTTCTTAATACTATTGATCCGTCTCTGAAAAAATCTTTGCCGTACTTTGAGAAGGTTTATCTATTGTGGAACTTGTTGGAGAAAAGATTTGTTGTTAGCAATGGCACTCGGAAGCAACAAATTAAGGTGGCTTTGGCTGAGTGTAAGCAGACGGCTTCGATGTTTGTAGAAACCTACTTTGGAAATTTACAGTCTTTGTGGGATGAACAAGCTGCTTATTTCCCATTGCCTTCTTGTATCTGTGGTGAACTTGCTGCAAAGCTACAGGCTATGAGGGATGAAGACCACTTTTAAGACTTTATGTATGGGTTGAATGCTGAGTTGTATGGTCATACCCGATCTAATCTTCTGGCTCAAGATCCTCAGCCAAGTTTAGATCGAGCATATCAGGCAGTCCGTGAGGAGGAGGATATACAAAAATCTCAGGTCCAATCCGCTGCTGAGGAGGTGTTGGCGCTGACTATCAAGACTTCACCTCGTCTTTTTACTACTTCTAATAGTAGAACCTCAGATTCCAGGGACAAATCAGGTATGATCTATACTCATTGCAAGAAAACAGGTCATGATGTTGCAACTTGCTTTGCCAAGATTGGCTATCCAGAGTGGTGGGAGACTCGTCCTTGGTGTGATGGCGGACGTGGTACTGGCGGTGGCAGAGGCCCGGCACCACAACAGAGACGTGATGGAAGATGCGGTATTGGTGGCGCAGGGGTTGTTCATCATGTCGCCGTTGCTGGTCATGGTGTCCCTGCTGGTCTTGCTGGGAGTTCGGCAGATCTGATGCATGGAGGGTATCCTTCACCACTCTCAGGTAAACAATGGCAGAAACTGATGAGCTTGCTGGGTAATGACAATCCTTCCAACCCTGGTTCTTTAAACTCTGATCGTCTGATGGGTAAGAATTCTTCTGTCACTTGGATATTCGATACTGGGGCTACTCTTTATGTGACAGGTTCTCGTGATTGTTTAGTTGATTGCTTTGAGGGCCCTGTCTGTCCTGTGACTTTGTCTGATGGGAGCACTATTGAGGCTGTTCTGAGAGGCAAAGTATTTTTGACTACTTCATTGGTGTTGACGGATGTTCTTTATGTTCCGACATTGACTTGCAATTTGATCTCTGTCTCACAATTGATTGGTGCCAGAAATTGTGATATGTTATTTACTCCTGATTTGTGTTTTGTTCAGGACCGAAGTACGAGGATGGTGATTGGAGCAGGTGAACAAAGGGGTGGACTTTACTTCTTGGGGGAGGTTCCAGCTTCTTTGGCTTCGGTGATCCTGGCATGCAAAGAGAGTGATTCCGAGGTTTGGCATAGTAGACTGGGGCATACTTCAGATAAAGTAATGCAGACTTTACCTTTTCTCTCTGGTAGTAGTGTGTTTTCTCATAAGGCTTGTGATATTTGTCATCAAGCTAAACAGACTCGTGATGCCTTTCCTGATAGTAGTAGTCGTGCTTTGAGATGCTTTGAACTTATACACTGTGATCTGTGGGGACCATACCGTGTTCCGTCTTCTAATGGCGCACGATATTTTTTGACTTTGGTGGATGATTTTTCTAGAGCTGTTTGGGTTATTTTATTGAAGGATAAGTGTGCTGTTTATTCTATGTTTCTTAAATTCATTGCTATGGTGAAGCGTCAGTTTGGGGCTGATATCCGTCGTATGCGGAGTGACAATGGCACTGAATTTAATTGTTTACGAGATTATTTTTTATCTCAAGGTATATTGTTCCAAACATCCTGTGTTGGGACACCTCAACAGAATGGAAGGGTGGAACGAAAACATAGACATATTTTAAATGTAGCCAGGACATTGAGATTTCAGGGTTCTCTTTCTGTGGAATTTTGGGGGGAATGTGTTCTGGGTACATGTTATTTGATCAATAGAACACCTTCTAGTATCTTGCATTTTATGTCACCTTATGAAGTTTTATATGGTTCGGCTCCTTCGTATGATCATCTACGTATTTTTGGTTGTCTGTGCTATGCGTATGATTTGAAATCCCGACATGATAAATTTACTAGCAGGAGTAGAAAATGTATCTTTATTGGGTATCCACTTGATAAAAAGGGATGAAAACTGTATGATTTGGAGACTGGTGAATTTTTTGTGTCCCATGATGTTACTTTTTATGAAAAAGAATTTCCTGGGTGTGGCTCTGCTAGCGAGATGTCTTCTGCGATACGTCATACATCTGTTGAGGTGTCGGAAGACGATATAGAGGCTTTTGGGATGATGCTGGCTACGGTTGCTGAGGCCGGAGTGGTTGCTGGCGGCTTAGCACCGAGTGGCGATGATGCACATGTAGTTGTAGAAGTATTGACAGGAGAGTCTGCTGGGGGTGATGCGGATACTACTGATGATACACGGGATACAGTGTTGCCAGAGGGGCCCGACGAGGTAGTATTGGGAAGAGGAATGAGAAAGAAATCACAGCCAGTACGATTACAGGATTTTGTGACGAATGCTGTTCGAAGTAAAAGTCCCCCCTTCACCACAGTTCATCTGTTCCCGTCACTTCCTCGGGTACTTCGTATCCTCTAACACAATTTCTAAGTTATGACATATTTACTGCTGGACACAGGGATTTTCTTGCAGCTATCACTGCAGGCGTTGAGCCTACTTCATATCGCTAGGCCTCGCGAGATTCAGGCTGGCGTGCGGCTATGCAAACTGAAATATAGGCTCTAGAAGATAATAGGACATTGAGTCTTGTCGATTTGCCTCTTGGAAAGAAAGCATTGGAAAGTAGATGGGTGTACAAAATAAAGTACAACTCCGACGGCAGTATTGAACACTTAAAGGCACGGTTTGTTGTGTTCGGTAATCATCAGGTTGAGGGGATCGACTATTCAGAGACATTTGCTCCGGCAGCTAAGATGCCTACAGTTAGGGCGTTCTTGGCTGTTGCAGCTGTGAGAGGCTGGACTTTGCACCAGATGGATGTGCACAATGCTTTTCTTTATGGAGATCTGACAGAAGAAGTGTATATGAAGTTGCCGCCATGCTTTTCGCATAGTGAACCCAACAAAGTGTGTCGCCTGCGTAAGTCTCTATATAGATTGAAACAGGCACCACGTTGTTGGTTTGCTAAGCTTGCTGCTTCTCTGATATCATATGGATTTATTCAATCTCATTCCTGTTGACACAAAGTCACAGTCAACCAAATATTGATAACATTGACTAAATAATATTTGTAATAGTTCAGTACGACACACGACGTCTATATTAAGCTCAAGTCAGACGACAGCTCAGTCTCAGCTTCTCAGTTATATTTGAGTCTGTATTTTATACTTTTGTTGAGTCTAGACTGATGTAAACTGTGTCATGCTGAGCTCTTGAGACTTGACCTATAGCCTACCCAATAATCCTCAAACTCCACCATCCAAAAAAATATCCACTGGCCACTTAGAACCATTCTGTGCTCTGGAGACAGAGTTCGGGCCGAACTCTGTCCCCTAGAAATTAGCATCCCTAATTTTAGGGTTAGCTGGTTGCTAGTTGTCCAACGGCCAAATATTTGAAATTTCCTACCCGAATTCTGGCCGAATTCTGCCTACAAAAACACTATAAATAGGCCATGAATTTTCTCATTTCAAATCATCCAATCTTCTCTTCTCTTCTCTCTTATAGCTCAAATAAGCCATACCCTTCCCATCTGCTAGCCACAAGCCTCCTAAGTCTCGAGTGCTCAGCATCTCTCAGTTAGGATTCTTGTGCAAGAGTTGAAGAAGTCGCTTGGACAATTCCAAGCAAATCGCCACTGCGATCCTCTGTAAGAAGTTGACGTGCTCTTCTGAAGTAAAGGCACGAGTTGTAAACTACTATTTCACAAATAGTGGATTTAATCCTGAGCTAGAGTTCTCAGGCCTGGACTAGTCCTCCACGAGGGAAACCAGGTTAAAATCGGCTGTGTCTACGTATGCTCTCTTGATTCTCTCTTTATTTTCCGTATTTACTCTGATTGGTTTTATTTGTGATAGAGTTAATTTTTAATTGGTTATTTTCTATATAAACTCTATTCACCCCCCTCTAGAGTTGCCACATGTTCTTCAATTGGTATCAGAGCTCTGTTCTCTTTACAAGGATTTACATCCTAGAGCTGATCCATGGCAACCACACAATCCTTGATTTCCAATCATGGTGAAGGGCAGTCCACTCATAGGCCTCCCCTATTTGATGGAACCAACTACACATATTGGAAAACAAGGATAAGTTTTTATCTCAAGTCTCCAGACTTTGACCTGTGGACTGTCGTCACTGACGGTTACAAAAAGCCCTCCAGGATAGTTGTCAACGGTGATCTTGTTGAGAAATCACATGACAAATATTCTGACGATGAGAAGAAACAGGCAAGTCTAGATGCAAGAGCTATTAATGCTTTATTCTGTGCTATAGACAGGAATGAGTTCAACAGGGTATCTACATGCACCACATCTCATGAAGTATGGAAACTTCTAGAAGTGACGCATGAAGGAACTACCCAAGTCAAAGAATCAAAGATAAGCCGTCTCACGCAAGAATACGAGGCTTTCAAGATGAAACCAAATGAGACGATCACGCAAATGTTCACAAGATTCCTCGACATCATCAACCCCCTGTCTTCGCTCGGCAAGCAATACTCAAATCACGAGAAGATTCGCAAGCTACTTAGGGGGCTACCAAAGATTTGGAACCCTAAGGTGACGGCCATCATAGAAGGAAATGATCTCACAACCATGTCCATGGAAACCTTGATGGGAAAGCTAATGACTCATGAGCTTGACCTCAAGGACTTCGAAGAGCCTGCTCCTAAGGCTAAGGAGATCGCACTCAAAGCTCACCGGCAAAGGGCTGAACCCGAAGAGACAGATGATGATGACTCAGAAGATGATCAAGCCCTTATGGTTCGCAACTTCAAGAAATTCCTTCGCTTCAATCGAAGGAAGAAGGAACCACAAGAAGATGGTAAAGAAGAGCCAACTTGCTATGGTTGCAAAAAGACTGGACACGTCCGAAAAGACTGTCCATTCTTGAAGAAGAGCAACCGCTATGAAAAGCCATACAAGAAGACTTCATCAAAGAAATATGCCAACACAAGCATTTGGCATGAAAGCGAAGCTAGTGACTCCGAGGAAGAAAAGGACTCTCCTCAAGATACGGCTAATGTGTGCCTAATGGCAACATCCGATAAGGTATCAAACGAAACTCTTGACGACTTTTCTTTTGATGAACTTGGCGATGCTTTCACTGATTTACTCGATGATCACAAAAAGATCATTGGTAAATACAAACACGCCAAGGACAAAATCAAAAGTCATGAAGATGAGATTCAAAAACTTTCTCTATTGCTTGATAACATTAGAGACACTTCACCCACGGAAGTCACTAATGAAGTATCGAAGCTTAAACTAAGCCTTCATGATGCTGAAACACGTATTGAGCAACAGACACAAGAAATCACAACACTCAACACGTTGCTTGCTAAAGAAAAGAGTAGACACAAGATTTCTATGACTAAGATTTATGGTTTAAATGCTAAGGTTACTGATCTGCAGGCTGTCTCCAAGAGATTAGAGACTAAATTGGGTAAACAGGTTGCTCAAACCCAATCTCATGAGACACCCACAAAGCATAACACTTCTCATGCTAGTCATTCATATCATCCATCTACTACACATAATCATGCTTTCATATACACACAATTTCACAAAGGACACAAACCACATACACGTAGAAATAATTATCATAGATACAATCATCATGCTGCACAAAGACACAATCAACATCACAGTGTCATGCCATATAGACAACATCACAATGTCATGCCATATAGACAACATCACAATGTCATGCCACATAGACAACATCACCATGCTTCATATAGACAACATCACCATGCTCCATATAGACAACATCACCATGCTCCATATAGACAATATCACCATGCCACTCCACAGCACTCTATGCATAATCATCATCATCATGTTAATCATCATACTTCTGCTCATTACACTGCTTATAGACATCATCAGCATGCTCCTAATGTAAATAGGAATGCTACATGTACTTATTGTGGTTTGCATGGACACATATCACCACAATGTAGAATTAGAAGATTAGTTGATAAGAAAATATATGCATGGTTTCCAAAAACTAACTTTTCAGGACCCTCAAGAAATTGGGTACCAAAGGTCACATCTACTCTTGATGTAGGTGGACCTTCCCTTCTCAACTAAGAGTAAGTGGATTCTCGATAGTGGATGCTCGCGGCATATGATAGGAGACGCAAATCTTTTCGCATCACTATCGATGAAGAGAGAAGGATATGTATCCTTCGGCAACAACCTCAAAGGTTATATTATAGGAAATGGTAATATTGGTTATCCTCCCTCTCCCGTAATAAAGGATGTCTGCCTAGTGACCGAGTTAAAGCATAACCTGCTCAGCATTAGTCATCTTGCTGACCATGGATATGACATTAACTTTGGACAAAACAAATGCCTTATTTATGATAGGTCAACGGGAGACATCGCTTTTGAAGGGATAAGAGAGGATAATATTTATACTTTCTATTTGTCTGGAAATACTAACAATGTAGGTAGATGTTTATATGCTCATAAAGATGAACGGCTACTATGGCACCAGCGTCTTGGTCATGCCAATATGGATAATATATCCAGGCTATCAACCAAGAAGCTAGTTAGAGGCTTGCCCGACATCATATTCAAAAAGGACACCGTATGTGCCGAATATGAGTTGAACAAGGCAACCAAGTCATCTTTTCATTCCATAAACTCTGTAAGCACTTCTAGACCCTTGCAATTACTCCATAGGGATTTATTTAGGCCTAGTAGTCTTGGCGGAAAACTCTATGCCTTTGTTATTGTTGATGATTTTTCAAGATTTACTTGGATTTTCTTTCTTGCAAATAAAAGTGATGCTATTTCAGTTTTTAAGATTTTTGTCAAGAAAGTTCAAAACGAAAAAGGCTACATGATCACTCGTATCCGAAGTGATCATGGAGGCGAATTCGAAAATTCTGATTTTGAAAAGTTTTGTGATTCTAATGGTTTTGATCATGAATTTTCTTGTCCAAGAACTCCTCAACAAAATGGTGTTGTGGAGCGGAAGAATAGGACTCTTGGCGATATGGCTAGAGTCATGTTGAATAAATTTTCACTTCCGAAATATTTCTGGGCAGAAGCTGTCAGTACAGCATGCCACATTTTGAATAGGGTACTTATTCGTCCCATTACGAAGAAAACACCCTATGAGCTTTGGTTTGGGAGAACTCCCAATGTTTCTTATTTTAAAGTTTTTGGATGTAGATATTTTATCCTTAACACCAAAGACAACTTAGGCAAATTTGATGCCAAAGCTGACGATGGTATTTTCCTTGGCTATGCTGCCAAGAGTAAGGGATATAGAGTCTTTAATAAACGCTCACTAATTGTGGAAGAGTCAACAAATGTGACTTTTGATGAAGATAACAGTGCAGCAAGTACTCTTGATGATGACGTTGAGCCATCAACTTCTACTCCAATGAATACTTCTACCGTAACAAATTCTCTGGAGGGCTTGCCAAAGAAATTCTCTTTCAAGCCTTCTCATCCAGAAAATTTAGTGATAGGTGAAGTTTCACGTGGAGTAACTACCAGATCATCACTAAGAGACTCTATTGCTAGCACTGCCTTTATTTCACAAGTTGAGCCGAAAAACATTTCTGAAGCTTTTAATGATGAATTTTGGATTTCTGCTATGCAAGATGAACTCAACCAATTCGAGAGGAGCCAAGTGTGGGAACTAGTTCCTAGACCGACTAATCACTCGATAATTGGTACTAAATGGGTTTTTAGAAACAAAGTAAATGAAGATGGTTCAGTCACACGCAACAAAGCTCGTCTAGTAGCTCAAGGATACAACCAAGAGGAAGGTATCGACTACGATGAGACGTATGCTCCGGTTGCTAGACTAGAATCCATTCGGATGCTTTGTGCATTTGCAAATTATCAAAATTTCAAATTATTTCAAATGGATGTGAAAAGTGCTTTCTTGAATAGTTTTATTAAGGAGGAAGTTTATGTAAAACAACCCCCTGGCTTTGAAAATCATAAATTTTCCGATCACGTGTTCAAGCTAAAGAAAGCGCTATATGGCCTTAAACAAGCCCCCAGAGCTTGGTATGAAAGGCTAAGCAGTTTCTTGCTTGAGAAAGGTTTCTCAAAAGGGAAAATTGGTACTACACTTTTTATAAAATCTTTTAAAGACACTATTCTATTAATTCAAATTTATGTTGATGATATCATTTTTGGGTCTACTGATGAAACCCTCTGTCAAGAATTTGCTAAGTGTATGCAGACAAAATTTGAGATGAGCATGATGGGAGAACTCAACTACTTTCTTGGTCTGCAAGTGAAACAAATGGCTAATAGAACTTTCATCTGTCAGTCGAAGTATACAAAGGACATGCTGAAAAAGTTCGATCTTGACAACGTCAAACCAATCAGCACTCCAATGGCTACTTCAACCAAACTCGAACCAGATGAGAGCGGCAAACCCGTTGATCAACGTAAGTATCGAGGTATGATAGGCAGCTTACTTTATTTAACTGCTAGTCGCCCCGATATCATGTTTAGTGTTTGCCTATGTGCTAGATATCAAGCAAATCCTAAGGAATCATACTTGACCGCTGTTAAGCGTATCTTTCGATACCTTAAGGGTACGGTTACAGTGGGCCTATGATATCCCAAGTCAACATCATTTGACCTCATTGGTTACTCTGATGCTGACTTTGCTGGATGCAAGGTCGACCGTAAAAGTACAAGCGGCACGTGTCATTTATTAGGAAAGGCTTTAGTCTCTTGGTTTAGCAAGAAACAGAATTCTGTCGCACTATCCACAACAGAAGCTGAATACATAGCAGCTGGGCGTTGTTGTGCACAGATTCTGTGGATGAAGCAAACCCTTGAAGACTATAATTTATCTTTCATGCACATTCCTATATTCTGTGACAATACTAGTGCTATTAACTTGACTAAGAACCCTATCTGTCACTCACGCACAAAACACATTGAAATTAGACACCACTTTTTGCGTGATCATCAGCAAAATGGCACGATTAACTTAGAGTTTATTGACACTAATCATCAGCTAGCAGACTTCTTTACTAAGCCATTATCCGAAGAGCGCTTCAATTTCCTTTGTCGTGAACTTAGAATTTTAGATGAAGCTGTCATAAATTAAAACTCACCTGCGTAAATATCGATTATATTATGATTCTCTTACGATGAACTTTCTATGGGTACAAGCCGAAAGGGCCCTTCTGACAACAAGGCGTAAAAGTCTAAGCGACACGGTGCACTAGTCCACAGGACTACCGCTAGCTGGGATCCGACCCCTGCAGCTAACCCATGGCAACTTCAAACTATTGAATTATGATATATTTCCTTATTTATTGTATGGTTCGTTTTGATTTCTTACTGCTGATTCACTATTTTTTCAATTTCATTCTACTATTATTCTATTTTGATTGAATCTTTCAAGCTATTGTTTTTATCTAACTTGATTTCCCATACTTAATTTTTTTTTCTAGCCTGTTTTTAGTTCTGGAACAAAGACCCAGAATTCGGGCCGAACTCTTCCCTTACCAGAGTTCGGGCCGAATTCGGTTCCCCTTGTTCCAGAATCGGGACAGGTTTCAGCCGTTTGATCAAATGAGATCCTACGGTCCAGATTTACTCCGACCAAAGAAAACCCTCCTCTTATATTCGGGTTTTCCTTCCTCTCCTTCATTCTTACCATCACTTTCACCTCTCCAAACATATTTTCACAAACCCTAACCCTAGTTTTCTCTCCAAAGTGCTCCATTTCTCATCAAAATCAAGGAGAAGGGCTATTTTCTCATTCTCTTTCACTGTTCATTGTTGATTTGAGGTATAACTCCTTCTCCCTCTCTATTTCAAATTCTCTTTTTTTTAAATAGCTCCTCGCTTGCCCAATCGTGGGAAGAGAATTCGAACCGAGGGTGCTTCCTCTTCGAATCCTCCTCCTCCCATTGAGCAACCCGTTGAACAACAACAACCCCTTCATCCGTTGTTCAACCCACCTCATTCCCGCGACCTTAATACGTATGACGACCGATTGTTTGTATCGCTAGACACATCCAACGAGTGGTTTAGCGACTTTCGGACTCGTCCGGTATTCGGGGGACATCCTATTAATTTTACCATCTTTTCTCAATATGAATCAATGTTTCAAGATCTTTGCTTAAATGAGTTAGTTGCTTCAAACTTTATTATTTATCGTAGCGCCATACAAATATTCTATTGCAACTTGACTCACGATGCCACTCACATCTATTCCCGGGTTGCCGGTATTGATATTGCTTTTGATGCTTCTGAGTTGGGCGAGTATCTTGAACTTCAAGATCTCGATATTTGGGATAAGCTTGTGGAAGCCCGCAAATTCCAATTTGTTGGTGAAACTTCCCTTGAGAGCTTTAAGGAGGAACTATGTGCTCCTAACATATGTCCTCGCAAGCTTATGGCCAAACACCTCGTCCCGTATTTCTATGAACTTCATCGAATTATTTTCAATACTATTCTGCCAAAAGCTGGCTCCACCGATGAAGTAACCTATTTTGAGATCTCTGCTTTGTATCATCTTCATTATCGCATCCCGTTCAATCTTCCACGTTCCATGATGGACTGGATGATTAACTGTAGGAAGAAACCACGAGCCCTGGTTTATCCTTTGTATCTTCTTATGGTTTTTCGTGCATTCATTGTCCCTATTCATGATTGTCCTTTCTTGCCTGCTCCTGCATTCCTTTCCAAGGCACGACGTCTTCAGGCAGTCGTCGCCTCTCCTGAGACTTCTGAGCATTCTGATGATGAGGAGCCTGACGCCCCTCCACTTGGACAGGATGTGCCACCTCCTCCTGCTACTCTTGACTCCATCCAGACCATGCTCAGAGATCGTTTCGCATTGGAGGACGATCGCTGGACTCAGATGGACTACCGGACTACCCTGCAGATGAGTGCCCTCAGCAACTCGCTGCACGATATTCGGTATTCTATGTCTCGGCACCCTTCTATGCCCATTCCCATGGAGCGGGATCCTGGTCGCGCTGGATATCGCATTGACGACCCCTGGGTCATGCGCTACCTGGATCCGGATGCTGCTATTGTGGACCCCAGCCGTTCATTCACTGATCATTCAGATTCCGCTGGGCCTTCTCGTGCTCCATGATGGAGATGGCGTCTACTATCTGCTGCTGCTGCTGATGATTCTAGTTTATGTTTTCCTGATTTCCAGTTATTTAGTTTTATTTGTCTTTATGTACTTGGGTTATGCTCAAACTCTGGTAGTTTGATGACTCTGGTTATGTGTGATGACATTTTATCGAGTTTCTTATTCTATGCTAGTTGCTCGTTTTGATCATTCATATATAGTTTCTTCTCTATTTGGTGTGGTTGCATCATTATTATTCATATGCAGTTTATATTGCTAATGCCAAAAGGGGGAGAAATATGTATATTCTTATTCTTGTCATACTATTTTTATATTTTTAGTATATATGTGCTATTTGGTGCTCTTGGAAGATATTATTTATCAGGCCAACAGGTTCAATGCATTATTTATGGGGGAGCTATTGGTTCTAGCTCGGCACCGTTCACCGGTTACGGGGGAGCTATTATTTCTGCTTGGCATTGATTATGGGGGTGCTATGTTTTTGTGATCAACTGTGTCCAGGTATGAATATTGAATATACATATATTATTTTGTCAATTATCAATATGGGGGAGATTGTTGACACAAAGTCACAGTCAACCAAATATTGATAACATTGACTAAATAATATTTGTAATAGTTCAATACGACACACGACGTCTACATTAAGCTCAAGTCAGACGACAGCTCAGTCTCAGCTTCTCAGTTATATTCGAGTCTGTATTTTATACTTTTGTTGAGTCTAGATTGATGTAAACTGTGTCATGCTGAGCTCTTGAGACTTGACCTATAGCCTACCCAATAATCCTCAAACTCCACCATCCAAAAAAATACCCACTGGCCACTTAGAACCATTCTGTGCTCTGGAGACAGAGTTCGGGCCGAACTCTGCCTCCACACAGAGTTCGGACCAAACTCTGTCCCCTAGAAATCAGCATCCCTAATTTTAGGGTTAGCTGGTTGCTAGTTGTCCAACGGCCAAATATTTGAAATTTCCTACCCGAATTCTGGCCGAATTCTGCCTACAAAAATACTATAAATAGGCCATGAATTTTCTCATTTCAAATCATCCAATCTTCTCTTCTCTTCTCTCTTATAGCTCAAATAAGCCATACTCTTCCCATCTGCTAGCCACAAGCCTCCTAAGTCTCGAGTGCTCAGCATCTCTCAGTTAGGATTCTTGTGCAAGAGTTGAAGAAGTCGCTTGGACAATTCCAAGCAAATCGCCACTGCGATCCTCTGTAAGAAGTTGACGTGCTCTTCTGAAGTAAATGCACGGGTTGTAAACTACTATTTCACAAATAGTAGATTTAATCCTGAGCTAGAGTTCTCAGGCCTGGACTAGTCCTCCACGAGGGAAACCAGGTTAAAATCGGCTGTGTCTGCGTATGCTCTCTTGATTCTCTCTTTATTTTTCGCATTTACTCTGATTGGTTTTATTTGTGATAGAGTTAATTTTTAATTGGTTATTTTCTATATAAACTCTATTCACCCCTCTCTAGAGTTGCCACCTGTTCTTCAATTCCGATTATTTTCTTTTCTCTCTTTTTAAAGGGAAGGTAGAGTTGCATGTTTTGATCTATGTGGATGATATGATTGTGTCTGGTAATGACTCAGGTGCTTTAGATGCTTTCAAAAAGTACCTTAGTTCTTGCTTTCACATGAAGGACCTTGGTGTGTTGAAGTACTTTCTTGGCATAGAGGTGGCTCGGAGTGCAGAAAGAATTTTCTTGTGTCAAAGGAAGTATGCTTTGGACATTATTTCAGAATGCAGCTTGATGGGGTCTCGACCTGCTGGCTTTTCCATGGAGCCCAATCACAAGCTGGCAGAATCGACTAGTCCAAAGATGACGGATGCAGAGACTTATCGGAGGCTGGTTGGGAGGTTGATTTATCTATCATTTACTCGTCCTGACTTAGCCTATGCTGTGCATATCTTGTCTCAATTCTTACAGGAGCCTAGACAAGATCATTGGCATGCTGCTTTGAGAGTTGTCAGATATCTCAAACATGCACCGGGACAGGGTATTCTGACTGGGCCAGTTGTCCCTTGACTCGCCGCTCTGTTATAGGCTGGTTTGTGTTTCTGGGGGGGATCTCCTATTTCTTGGAAGACCAAGAAGCAACCGACTGTTTTCCGATCTTCCGTTGAAGCTGAATACCGATCTCTTGCTGCGCTTGTTTGTGAGTTGAAATGGTTAAAGGAGTTATTGGTGTGTTTGGGCGTTCGCCAGGAGTCTGCTATGTCGGTGTATTGTGACAGTCAGTCAGTCCTGCACCTGGCTCAGAACCCGGTATTTCATGAACGCAGTAAGCATATTGAGGTGGATTTGCATTTTGTTCGCGATGCTATTAGAGATGGCACCGTAATAGCCTCGCATGTTTCTACTTCTTCTCAACTGGCTGACATCTTCATCAAGCCCCTTGGAAATCATGTGTTTGATTCTTTACTTTCCAAGTTGGACATTTGTGACTTGCATGCTCCAACTTGAGGTGGGTGTTAGAGATTATATTTGTAACTAATGTAAATCTAGCCCATTAGTCTAATTATGTAGATATTATATATATTGTAACCAACCCCCATCAATAAAAACAAGAACATTATTGCTTCCTACGTACACTTTATCCTAAAATAAATGATACCTAACAAATTACGTTTTCAGATGAAAAGAAGAAAGCAAAGGAGGGAAAAAAAAAAAAAACTACGGTCCGGGTCTCTCCACGCCAATTAATATACCGATATCTGGAGAATATACCTGTAAATAAATCCAAAAGCTATGGTCAAAATTGGAAACTCCGTTTCTCCCCCTCTCCCCCTCTCCTGTGTATAAATATCTCCTCTTTCTCACTCCAAAATCCAATTTCTCATTTCTAGGTTTTCCATTTTCTTAGTCCATTCTCTCCATCTAGTGCCATGGCTCGCCGCTCTGGAGGTACTCCCACACCATACCCTAACTTTTCATTTTTCCTTTTTATATTTCCCATCTATCCTCTATGATCATCAAAAGTTGTTGATTGTAGAGAAAATGTGGGGTTTTTGGGTGCTATGGAGATTGTTATATTGGTGCTTGTTTGGCCAGATCTAGGGTTTTTTTTTATATAGGGATTGATTTGTTGGCTAGCGTCGAGCCTTTGGTGTTGACGGTGTTTTTATTTATTTATTGGTAGTTTATTAGATGAATGTAGCGGTTGTGATTTTGACCATTTCTTGGACAAATTAGCCTCATTTGCTTGTTTTAGGGATTGAATACGGTTCCACTAGTAGGCCTCGTTGGTTCCGGAAAGGAAAGTAAAGGAAATTGATTTTTGCTCTTTCCTTTGGGAAATTGCAATTCCAATCAATTTTCTTTCTGGGAAATTGTGAGGGAAAGTGAATACTTAAGGCCTCGTTTGGTTTGCGGAATCATGGGGTTGTGAAAGGAAAGTCATTACTTTCCTATGTTTGGGTGCCAAAGGAATTGAGGAGGAAAGGAAAGTGATTCCCAATGGAAGGAAAATTAGGGGGGAATGATTCCATCCATCCAAGCAATGAATCACTTTCCCACCATGAAGTATTCACTTTCCTTTCCAATTTCCTTGGCATTTCCAAACATCGAAAAGAAAAATATACAGGAATTGTAATTTTCCAAAGGAAAGAAAATACCAAGGAATTGATTTCCTTTCCATTCCTTTCCGCGAACCAAACAAGGCCTAAGAGGGGGGAAAGTGAATCCTTGGGTGGGTGGGGGGAACCATTTGCCGCATTTTCCTTCCTCTTGGGAATCAATTTTCTTCCTGCTCATTTCCTTTCCATCCAAACACAGGAAAGAAATGGCTTTCCTTTCTCAAATCCTTGATTCCGCGAACCAAACATGGCCTATGGGTTAATTCTTTAGGGATTGAGTACATGGTATTATTGTTAACCAGAGTGCGTACTTCTATGAGTGTTCTTGATTGATTTGTCATCTTGGATTACTCCTTAGTGTTGACGACGGTTGTCTATTCATTCTGGTGTTGATTGTTTATTAGATGAATGAGGGTGTGGATAGTCTAATGACAAGAAGAAACATGTTAGATTAGTTACACCAATGAACCGGCCTATGTATAAGCTAAGCATGCTTACTTACGGTGACCGTGAAATGAATTCTATTATTTAAGCTTTCCGTTACTCTGTCCATTACTGGTTACCGAGTAACCGGGTTACTAAGGCTGATTAATGACAAGTACACCACCACTTATGGTTGCTGATTAGATTAAGCAGTTGATTACTCTGTCAATGTCACTTAATTATTGTTTAATGTTTTTCTAGAACACTGCGGGAAATGCATGATTATTAAGACGCATGTGTAGCATTGATCATCGTTTAATTATGTGTTTTTGCCTGATGGTTGTCTGAACAATTGTTTAGATGTTCAAAATTTCAAATAATTTAATCTCTACCTAGGAAGCTATACAAGCACCTATTTTTGGTGCCATATTTTTTGAAGTTAATGTAAATTGTCAATCTTCAGTCTATTTTCAACTAGTGAGAACTGTCATGCTCATTTCTGCAAACTTTATATCAAACTAGAATATTAAAATAACAATATGGGGATTTTTTGTGGGCTCCAAATTGAGGATGAATTGGAAGGATTGCTTAAGACATACTTGGAAATGTGGAGACTTTACTGATTTGGCATTTGCTAACAATAGCATGGAGTTACCGTCAATGGTAGAGAAGAGGTTTAGCTGACCCTAGAAACTTGTTCTGTACTTCTATGACTTTTTGATGACATTTTATGTCTATATTGCAGTGCAAAATTATGAATTTATGATGCATTGTGAATGATACATAGTTTTGATTATTTGCATATTAGTTATTTGATACTTATTTAACTTCTTAGGCTAATTGGACATGTTTGTTTATTAGGTGTCTAAGATTTATACTTTACATTCATGTGGATTCTCTCCGATCAACTTCTAATATTCTGTCCACTTTTATGCTCTCGGTTATGACTTCTGAGAAATTAGCTATATCGGTGCTCTTTTTCATCAGTAACAAAACTTTAACCCAACCTTTTGGGGTAAGTTATTTGAAATCTTTTTGTTAAGCACCTAAACCATACCTTTTTGACAGACTCAATCCAAGTTCATTAAGTTCTGACACAATTTTCTCATCTTATCTTTCAATTTATAGCCATCTAAACAGTTATCTCAGCTCACCTGTTTCATGGACATGTTTTTTCAGAACTCTATGATACATAAAGCATGGATAGTCCTACAGCAACTGCCATATAATATTCTTACTACCAATTTCATGAGTTTGATTACAAAGCATTCAGAAACAGTGGCCCCAATTGAATCCTCATGTTTTAATTGTAGGAAAAAAAATGTCGTTCTCATTCTCTCCATCACGTGAATGACGATCCATCGCAAGAATGATTAATTGTATGCATGATTATGTGGTGTGCTGAAGGTGTCCAAATTTACACTGTATAGAGCCATAGAGAGACCACTTAGAATCGTGTCCATGCCTTGAACTATTGTATCCGACTCCAACATTATGCTTCCATGGACATACATGGCTATGTCATAGAAGTGTGTAATGCAGGCAGATCAAATCAGCATGCATCTTTTTTGGTGGTTTGATTCCGAGGCATTACTCGAAACAACTTATGAATTTGTTTAATCTAGTCAAATACTTAAGATACTACCTCTATCTTTTAATTTATGAAGAGTTTCATTGGTTACAAGGGAAGGTGGAGGTGGAAATTTATCAATGACGTGTCAAAGGGTTAGCCTTTTTTATCCTATCAATTAAACCTGAATCTGATTCTGCATATTTTTTAATAGTGATTTTTTGACTGTTGTAAGCCTCCTGAATTTCCACAAACCATGAGTGGCCATGTGCATTTCCTTGTTCTGCTTCTCTTTTGCTCTTTTGGGATCCGTTTGGTAGGAGGGAAAAGTGGGAGGAAAATGGAGGAGGAATTATTCATTTTCTCTTGTTTGGTATAGGAAGGAAAAGTGTGTTTGATATAGGAAGGAAAAGTGGCGGGGTTACTTTTCCCTCCTAACTTAAGAAATTCATTCCCTCCAAGAATGGGAGGAAAAGTGGATGCTTATCCTAATTTGCAATAATTATATTATATAAAAATTATTCAATGAATCAAATGGTAAATAAGTATTTTTAGTTGAGTATATAATTGGTAAAGTCTATATTTTTTGTTTTCTTTCCGTCCACTTCTCCTTCCATACCAAACAAAAGAAAGTGCATCCCTTCCGTTTTCCATCCCTCCTACCAAACACAAAAGAAAGAAATGGTATTTCCTTTCCATTTGAATGGAAAGTATATTTCTACTCTTTTTCTTTCCTCAATTTTCCATCCTTCCTACCAAACGGAGCCTTGAGGATGAATTCTGCAATCCCTATTCAGATGTACAGAACTACATATGGCACAAGCTACTTGTGTCAACTGAAGCCTGGTCTGGTATTGCTGCTACTTTTTAGAAAAGCAGAAAAGAGTAGATTTTGAAAGCAGCCTCCTTTGCCTTCAAAAACTGCCAAAAATGGGCTATCTTATCAAAAAACAAGCAGAAGCAGCTGTTACAAAACAGGTTCTGCTGCCGCTTCTCAAAAAAGAAAGCATAAGCAGGCAAAATAAGATGTAACCCAGCGTAACAGACCGGTTTGGATGTAGCACACTTACTAGTTGTGATTACTTGGTTTATTGGGTGTTTTTGGCTTTGATCGTATTACTATAACCTTGGTTAGAATAGAGTTCAATCTGATAGCTGGTGAGTATGCTTTAGTTCCATGGTGGAAACATGGCTTTGGTCGTTGTTTTTATTGAATGAGCAACCAAGTCAAAACTATGATTCTTGGGTTGCCTACCTAATCCCAGTTACTACATATAGATGTTTGTTAGGATGAAATCGAGAATGTCCCTGGTCTAGACTAATTGTGCAATTTACATGGTTATGACAGCATTTATGCATTTTTCGTATGCAAGTTGGAGCATGACAAGCATAAGGACCTCTCGTAATGATACTATATATAGAGTCTCTTCAGAAAAAAAAACAATGTTTTACAACTTAGGTATTAATTTATTAAACAATTATAAAATGAGCTTGAACGAGAAAGATTGAGCAGGGTATGCTATGTGGTTATAGAATGAGTGCTGAATTAGGGCGGTTTGGAGATGGGTCAAGAAAGTAATTGTATCCCAACACAAGTTGTTCTGTGCTGAGGGAAAACTGCTATTTGTTTGGGCTCTTTTAAGCTATTTGAGGTCGAGCAATGTGCAAACTGCAATAGGTGCAGGTAGATTTTTGGTTGCATTGAGAAATAAAAGGTATATTTGGAGAACAAGCTGCTTAGGTATGCATGTAATTTTGCATTGGATATCTGGTGCCACTAACTTTGCTTAAACCAGCATTTGAGTTTTATCTTCTAGGAGGTAGATATATGGCATTTTGATGCAAGAATTAACATTTTTGCTGGATTGCATCTACATGATTTAATATTTTTCTCAATTTTCAATGTAATTTTGTTATTATTAGCGTACATAATTGTCCAACACTGGTTCTTCATTCTTGAGGGGAAGGGGTAACATAGTTTCTAGAGTTCTCTAATAAAAAATTGCTGCATGCAAACTTCAAGCTATTTACTTATCAATCTATTTTATTCAAAATTTTGAACTGTTCAGTTTCTCCTCATTTTTGAGCGATTTAGGGAAGTTAAAAAGTCTTAAGCTATTGAGAGATCATGAAATGCTGGACTCACTGAGTTAAACAATTTGACGTTTTGAATTTAATGCCTCGTATACTTTTTGCTTTGGACCACAATTTCTCTCAATATTTTCTCTAGTATGACTGCAAATTGTGGTAGTTTAGCTTATGTTAGCCTTTTTATTTTTCATCTCTTCGCACAAGAATTTTGGTTCTCTCTAACAGAGGCAACTGCTGAGATATAATTTGAATATCTATTGCATGTCTTCGTTCAATATTTTATGCGTTCATTGACTTTTTTGTTTAATATATTCCATGTGTATTCCATTATTAACAAGGTCCTTTTGCTTTGTAGGCCGTTCAGCTCGTGCTGCTCCACGCCCTGCTGCAGCGAGGAATCCCCCAGCACCAGGTGATCAGTTGTCTTATTTGTTCAGCAATGTTTTCCAAACTAATATTTAGCTGGTGATTCATGCGTGATACTTTGAATTGCATACTTTTGCTGAACGATAACCATGTTGATGGAACCTTATTTGTTCTAAATATATTTAAAAAGGCGCCCCAGAGCCACGACGCTCCTGCATACGCAGGGTCTAATGTACGCAGGCTTACCCTCAAATATGTGGAGTGGCTGTTTACGTGACTCAAACCTGCATCCTCCAGGATGCAACCAGTAAGCCTGACCATCGCGTCAGCGCGACGATCTCCCCTTATTATAGTTCATAGCATCTTGCAATCAAATGAAATTCACTTATTGGACATGATATGCAGAATTGTTGATCTTGCAACAATGGGTTTTATGGTTGTTTAAGGATATATTTGCAGCTTCCCATGTTTTGGTGGAGATTGGGTTTTAGAAAAGGAAATTATCATGGTTTGTTCCCCTTGCATTTCTGTGAATCATAACAAATTTTCTGTTAACTCTACTATGTTTACACTTTGGAACCTAGGTGTCTTTGTATGCAACTTGCTCTTATTGATCTGTTCTGTTAAAATATAGAATTTTCAGTCACTTGTCTTTTTTATATTTAATTTAGGATGTGTTGTAAGTAAGATGATTTACATGGAAAACGAGATTAGCTGATGATCACAGCATGACTTAGTGCAATTATTCATGGTAATCCATGTTACAGATTCATTTTTGTTTGTGTGCAAATAAGTTGTTCTAATTTTGTTTACAACGGAGGAGGATAAAGTCCATAATGTAAATCATGATATGCCCTACCTGGTTCGCTGTTCAGTTATGATTTGTTTTAAATCTGGCCAGTGTTGTTTCATGTAAACATCTTGTGAGTTCTTGGTCAAATTTGAATAGAGTAACCTATAATCTGCATGAGACTTCTTTCATCTGTCACAATAAAGCTCCACTGGAGGTATATATTTGTTAAAATCTTTAGTCACTCCCATCAATAATGAATGATTGATGCAATGATGAGGTAAACTCCTTGCCGCCTATGCAGTCTCCGTTAGTCCCATGGACACTCCTTTCTTCCTATATGTAAACCCCTTGCTGCTCCTTTCTTCCTATGCAATCTCCTCTCTCTGCATAACTGTTGGCCATGTTGATCACACTTACTGGCTGGCTGTGGGGTTATGGGTTCTGATCTGCAATCAAACCCACCAACTGTCTGGCAAGTGTGCGTTGAAACTCTTATTTTGGTTAGTTATTTTGCTTTCAATTTTCAATGTAATTTTGTCATTTTGCTGGAAATTGTTGTCAGTGACTAAATTGTTTGAAAAAAAATAATGTAAGGGAGTAAACATAAAACTAAGGAACCTGTAGGAGGTTCCTGTAAATTATGCTTTTTGAAAATTGATGATAGTATCATATTTCTTTAATCATGAGAGGAAGTTTTTCTAGGGTGAAAATTTCTCATTTTTATGAGCAATCAAGCCATCCCAGACATGCTCTTAACTAGTTGTCTTTGTAAATAGCCGTTAGAGTTCTTTTTAGTTGTACATGTAGATCTCATCACTTTACCAGTCTTCTAAAATTGTATGCTGATTGTCAATGTGCAATGCCCTCATAATTATTTAAAACCCCTATGAGAGAGTGTCAATTTATTGCCTTTCATGAACCATCTGAGCTTAATGTATTACGATACATCAAGGTTATGAAAAACGCTAGGCGCTAGTCGGGCGGGCACTCACCGCCTAGCGCCTAGCCCACCTAGGCGGTCACCTAGGCAGCCGCCTAGATCTAGGCGGTTAAAAAACAAATAAAAATCCAAAAAACCTACTAAAAATTGCAAAAAAAAAATTCCATAAAAACCCAAAACATGCATAGTTGGACGTCGGGCGTCTAGGCGGGTGCCTAGGCGGACATCGGGCGGGCACCGGGGGTGCCTAGGCGCCGCCTAGACCGCCTTTTAGAACAGTGCGATACATACGACTTGGGAGATGGAAAAGAATACAAGTTGGTTTAATGTATGTTTTCTATGTTTCTGTCTTCAAGTTACGAAGTGCATTTCTTTTTCATGTTCTGACATACAGTGGTTGCACAATCTACTGATACTTTTTGCTTGATGTGTACACCTTCTTTGGCATCATTAAGTATTTGTTTTCTTTTATTCCCTTATTACTGAATATTAACTTGGTTTCTATTTTGAGTTTAGTAAATCATGCTCCCCCTCCAGCCCCAGTTCAGGGAGGTGGTAGATCAATCCTTGGAGGAATTGGTTCTACTATTGCCCAAGGTACCTTCACCTGATACCAATAGTTTTTGTTTTCTACATAAATATACTTTTTCTGTTACATGAGTATTCATATGGTGCATGTTGTCTTTGAACTATTGATAGGTATGGCTTTTGGTAGTGGAAGCGCAGTTGCTCACAGGGCAGTTGATGCTGTGATGGGTCCTAGAACAATTCAGCATGAAACTGTAGCCTCTGAAGCCCCACAAGTTGCACCTGCGGGCAACGCGGTTAGTGGTGCTGATTCTTGCAGCATTCACTCAAAGGCCTTCCAGGATGTAAGCAAGCCAAGCTATATTGGGAAAGCCTTGTTAGGATAGCCGTTTTATCTCCGTTTATTCATCCAAGCAAATTGCAACATAGATGTCCTAGAAATATTTGTATGTGAATGTGATTTTAGCGAGTTCTAAACCATTAATATTCTTTGTTTCTTTGTGAATGTGGCAGTGTATCAACAATTTTGGGAGCGACATTAGCAAGTGCCAATTTTACCTGGATATGCTAAACGAGTGCCGCCGCGGCCCTGGTGCAACTCTCCTGTGATCTATGAAATGTTATTTGTGGTCAAATCTTTTGGAACTTGTTGCTGCTGCTATTTATGGCGTACACATTAGTTTCAGCCATATAGATGTTATGAATGTCGTGGTCTGAAGCTTTTTATTTATCATGTTCTGAATAATTTCAACTTGAACAATGCTAAACAGTGATGCATTATAAATTTGTCACAAGTTCCCAAGTACCCGACTGTGTAAGGTCTGGTTCTCAAGAACGGCAGGATATACATGTTCATTACTCTATATATTTGAGATGGATATTAAACGTCGCCGTATGGGAAGGAATGTGGCTTAAGAAGCCAGGCTCAAACTTTGTGCTCATTCAATGCCTGAATTTTGTTGTGCATCATCAATTTTGTTCAGCTAAATATGCTGAATAGCCATCCTTTTTATCACGGTTTAACATTGTTCCGAGGAGTTGAACAGCAATGCCCTTGGTTATTGCTTACATGGTCTTGGATTATCCATTTTTTCTTTTTTCTTTTTTCTTTCTTTCAGTTTGTCAGCCTGGACGTGTTGGGCATGAAGGTGGCAAAGTAGGAGACTTCATGGACCAATGAAAAAGGCCTTTTTAGTAGCGGGAAGGTATCAAAGTGTAATGGAAAAGGAGTCGTTCGGTTCCATCCCTTCCCTATCCAAGGCCTTAGTTGCCACTGCTATCTCATTCCTCTTCTCCCTGAAACCCACCACCCTTCCTAACCATCAGCCGCCACCCACGCTTTCCTGCCTCGAGCCCAAATCGTTAACCCTGTCCTCTTATTCTGTCTTCAAAAGCCCAAATCGTTAACCTTGAATCTATAATCCCCTCCACCACGAGCTGCTCAACGATAAGTCATTCAACACTCCCCTTCAATCTTCCGATCTATGGGCGAGTTTTACAAGATATAGATTTGAATCTTCGCAATAATCTTCACCTTCCAGGCCTCTTCTCCGACGCCAGCAAACTCTCTGTAGTCGATAAATTTTATGGATACTATATTTCGAAGTCTATTATGGCGGCTAATGGAAAAAAACCATTCTAGTTCTCAGATCAGGGGACAATATCTCATACGACCGTTATGTGCTTAATGTTCTTGGTGTGTCACGAGCCTATTGTAGTTGTTGCACTAGTGCTATTGGGCGATGTGGCTCACCTAAATCAATCGTCCTCACTGCTGGTGCTGGTGCTGAATATTGGGAGGATGAGTCTCTCATAATTGTGTGGATCTCTTTCGAACTTCGATCTTTATATCACGCACCAAAATCAGAATACTGGAGAGCGGGGATGACACAAAGCTACCTACGTATATTAGAGTACTCCGGTACTGTAAGATATAGTCACGGTTGTAAAAGACATGGGGGTTATTCTACAATCCATTAGTCTTTACTAGGTCAAACAATCATAGGTGTCTCAATCACAGACAAACAAGTAAAGTATAAAGATGTATGATCATTAGACATAAAATAGAAAATCGCCCCAACTATAATTATATAGATGATCAAAGCTAGTAGTACAAAATGGAGAACTAGCAAGAGTATACAATCATACATGATCAGCTTTAGCTCCAGTCAAAAATATATAATTATGTGGCTTATAGGAAGGTACAAGATTCCAAAATACGAGCTAACACTTGTTCGGTGGCTGAACGTCTCAAAAGAATATACAGAAGATACAGTGGGCGATATTGAGAAAGAAAATCCACTCAAGTGCTCGGCTGGTGGCCATCCTGGTGCTCACCATCAAGCGGAAGGTACAAAAGATCCTCAGGCTCCGCTATGAGATATGGCTATACAAAACTAGTGGGGTCAACCCAGATACCAAGTTCCACAAATGAAGCCATATAGTGAACAAAAAACCAATATGCAAGCAAGTAAGGACAAAAACAAGAATGTAAATGAAGTGACAGTAGGAACATAAGCTGAGTAACAGTAGACGTAAATGTAGCATGTAAACTGATATTGGTACAGGAACATAGATTATTATAAGTATATGAGTACATAAAGTGTAAGTGAACAATATACAAGAACAATAACATTAGTAGTAATATAAACCATCAATCAAACTCAGTCAATTATGAACTATGGCTTGATATCATTAACTAAATAGGATTTTCACAATCATGATTACTATCACATGCAATTGAGGTTCCAACGAAGACATGTGTTGTAGTCGGTCCAGGCTATCCAGACGAATCAGTATCAATACAGTAGGCACCACCTATCGGTGAGCTCAATAATAATTAGTACATTATTGCATCACATGGCGGTGAGCTGGAAGTGTGCCCCTTACGACAGAGAGCTCAAATCTATAAATGTGGTTGGGATAACGGGACTGCATGCAACCTGGAAATCTTTCCTCCCAATGAATCTAGATGATCATTCTAGTTATTATTCATGACCATTTTCATTAGGTTTCCTGATCGTTGACATCCGAAAGATCCATCATAAATATGATGTTCCCCTCGAAAAAGTGCAAGACTGAACAATATTTAAAATTCACAATCAATCAATTAGACAAGCTAGCAACCCATGTCGCTATAATCACTATATACTGAAGTGCGTTGCGACGAGCCACATATAGAATCAATAGGGTATTAATACAGTACATGACAAGCAATGTGGTACAATATTGTACAATACATGACATGTTGGATGTCGAACAATATGATATCAATGTTTTGTTATAAGCATCCAATCGGGAACAACATGTTGTCATAATCAGTATAACTCCATGCAGTAGCGACATAGTAAAAATGATACCTACGTATTCGGACAGTTCGTTGCAATACAAGAATTGATATGGTGCTCCAGCATGTGAAAATATACAATGTGCAACAGGGATACCCTCATCCACTAGCTACGGGTATTGGTGTTCAATTAATACAATATACATGCTTGAACAATCATTATACAGGAAGGCAAATCAACAAAATCTGGAAAAATCAACACTGAGTATTAGAGCGGCATATCGATGGTTTACCTGTGACGGTGTACCATTGATATACGGTAATATCACATTCTCAAACAAACAAGTTTTGAAATCACACAAAAAAGCATAGTCGGTGTACCGAAGGTATACCGTCAACTCTGAAAATGCACAAATCAGTATTGGGAATGGGATTTCGGGGCTGAAACCTAGTCCCGATTCCTCCAATTCCAAATCTAGCAAGCTCTAATGCTATGGGTGGGTCTCATATACTAATTAACACTAGGTTTGATGATAAAACTCTAGGTATCACCCCCGATACCTAGGTTACACTACTGTATCACAAATCAATCATAAGAAAACAAACCTAAGCCGTTGCCAAAGCCAAAATCAAGCACATGGTCATGAATCATGATGAAAATATTTTTAATAAACATATGTTGGATAAAACTAAGCATTCAAGACATGTGAAAAACAAATGGTAAGAGAAAACCCAAATTCATTCATGGATGACAAGGTGCACTTGCCTAGGTCAAGAGTCCAACCCAATATTCAATTCCACCACCAAGGAAAAATTCAAAAATCACACCCTAGGTCTCAAGACCAAGCTTCAAGATCTAAGCTCAAGCTCAAGGCAAGATATGGAGGAAAGAAATGAAGGAAGGAAATAGAGAGGTGAAAAAAGAGAAGAGAAGAAAAGAGAGAAAATCTAGGGTTATATAGAGAAGGAGGAGGGTCCTTAGCCTTAGGATCAAGCCAAGTCATCAATCCATGCCTCCAATATTGAATCTCAGCCATTCAAACAAAACCAAGTATCCATTAGACAATAGGATGGCCCAATTTTGTTAGTTGAATGAGTCACCCACAGCCCAACGGTATATCGTTGTATGTCGCAGTATACCGACGGTATACTGATCTGACTGTCAAATTTCCATTTCAGAAAATCAATGGTTCTCCGTTCTACGTGTGTTTTCTAGTATGGGTCCACGGAAACGCCAACAGGTATTCTAGAAGTCTCAGAAAGTCTAGGGTAAATACGACTCTCAATAAACACAGGAAAACATTAATTGTATAAGTCATTAGTAATTTTTCTAAAAAATAGGAGTATCACACGATGCCACTCGCACGATATATGATACACAGAAAAGTAGAAAAATTCCAAAACCAGTAAAACCATCAATAATACTCAATCCAGAAATACCATCATGGCCCGATATCAATAGTCAATGACTCATCTCACAAAAATCTACATCCTTGATCATGATACCGAAAGAACAAAAAAAAAAAATATACGATAAATACTAACATACCCATATACAAATACCGATACAGTGAGGCAAGCCTCACAATTCTTCCCCTTATAAAAATTTTGTCCTTAAAATTTTATTAAGGAGCTCAGCATGACAGAAAATCCCGGAGAACATGATATCATGAACTAAATAAAAACTCAGAATCTCAAGAATTACATATTTAAAACATGCATAATAAAAAATGAAAATAATTTTTAAGCACAGAAAATCTAAAATACACATTGCAAAGATAATATACGGAGTACACGAATAGTATACCTCCTGAATCAAATATATACTGACATCGAGCTCGAATATCATCCTCACGCTCCCATGCGACGCACCCAACGAGTGATGGCCCCAAGCGACACAAACTAGTTGGATAGACCGATTCTTGAGAACCTTCTTCCTTTGGTCCAAAATGGAAACAGGTGTAGAAGCATGGAAAAGAATAGTAATTCTTATGCGGCCCAGAAGCAAACATGAAACTCCATGCGGCTCAAAACTTGGGGAGTTTCATGCGGCTCAAAATCCTTGGGAGCTTCATACGGCTCAAAAAGCTTCATGCGGCTCAGAAAGCTCCCTGCAGCCTTATGCGGTTCAAAAATCTGCCTATACAGCTGGTCATAATTGCTCTGACATAAAGGCGACAGCTCTGACAAAGATGATGGCTCTGACATAAAGACGAGACGTGATATGCTCCTAAAAAGATGATAAAATCTTCATGATATCTGGCACAGTTCACAAATTCCAAAAACAGTTCTTTATGCGGATCGCCTATCCCACTCTCATGCGGCTCAGTCGTGAGACCATTCTCATGCAGCTCAGTCATGACACCACTCTCATGCGGCTCAGTCGTGAGACCACTCTCATGCGGCTCGATCATGAGACCTCCCTCATGCGGCTCAGTCATGAGACCACTCTCATGTTGCTCGGTCATGAGACAACCATCATGTGGCTCCGTCATGAGACCACTCTCATACGGCTCAGTCAGGAAGCATACCTCATGCGGCTCTGTCATGAGACGTCTCTCATGCGGCTCGTCACAAAGTAGCAGTTGAGACACCTGGTGGAAGTTGACCAAGTCTTGACAGTTCAGATTTATGCAACAAACAGATCATGATCAATCTTAACCAATCCCTAACTACCCACTTCTCGAGGCACAGTTATAAGGATATGGCCCAAAATCAGCCACGTAGCTGTACACCCCCACTACTCATGAATTCCTATAAATAGCAAGGTGCTATTCCCTTGTAGAGACACAGAGAGATGCAGAGATACACACAGAGCATTTCTTTACCAGAGCCGAGGTTGCGTTCGATCGTCCAAGGAGCAAGGCAGAGTTGATAGCACTTTCTCGAGCCTCTACCGTCACCCCCCAGAATCCAAATTAAATAATTGTACTTAGATTGCTTTTTCTAGGTTTTGTTCCTAGGCTCTCTTTTGTACAAGCGAGTTTGTAATTATGAGTTAAAGTTCAGTCCTCCTATAAAATTGTTCTGTTCTCTGACAATCAATGGCAAACACGATGACGACTCTGCTGGGGACTAACTTCTCCACTGCTGAGAAGTTGGTGACGCAATCGGACGCAGCCAAACTCGGCTCCACACAACAGATGCTGGTTGTTCGCTTCGACCAGCAAGCGTTTGAAGAGATGCTCTCCGACGGGAGCACTAGCCCGATCCAGAAGTGAGCCGGCCCAAAGAAGGCCCGCAGGAAGTGGAGGCCCAAAACCGTTGCTCCTCCCCAAGCTCTGGAAGAAGTGTTCTCCGCTGTCCAAGACGGCGAAGGCGACTCACATGTGGCCCCACGTCAGGCCGCAGAGGACCCTGTCGTCCCCAAGTCTGGCAAAGGAAAATACTACGATGCTGGACTTGCGGGAACAAATGGAAACTCTATGCTGTCCAGGAAGAAGCCGCATAAGGGTGCCAGCCGCATGAAGAAGGCTCATGCGGCCACCAATCCCAGCCGCATGCACAAGCCTCATGCGGTTGCCAATTCCAGCCGTATGCAGAAGCCTCATGCGGCCACCAATTCCAGCCGCATGCAGAAGCCTCATGCGGCCACCAAACCCAGCCGCATGCAGAATGCCTATGCGGCCACCAATCCTAGCCGCAGGAAGATGACCTATGCGGCATATAATCCCAGCCGCCAGCCATCTGCTCTATGCGGCTCGGGTTCAGTCTTCGACCGCCTCTCATGCGGTCCTGACATCAGATGCTCCAACGAGGATGTGCCAGACTCTGTGCGGCACAGTTTGGACTCTTCCTACTATGCGCTCTTGGGTGCTAGGACGAAGAAGTCTAGGACAGTGCGGGCTCGTCGAGTTCAGTCAGCTGTCCCAACCTCTGACCACCAGAGAGTTCCGCTAATTGTTATGCGGGCCTCTGATAGAAAGTTGTACAGAACCGTCCGTGTCTAGCCCCCGGCGGCAAACGGATATGGTAGTTCCTAAGAGTCTCCCAACAATGATCAAGGGCATGTGCTTTTACTAGCCCCGCATCAGGGAGCAAAATGATACCAACGCACTCGCGTGCTCGGGACTCCCGGGCCCACGAAACGAGTATAAATGTTGCTCGAGATGCACTTGACTTGCGTGATGTGATCCTTCACAAACAAAGAAAGGAAAGAAACCTTGGTGTGCGGAGAGTCCTTCCATGGATATCACTGTACTCAAGTCATTGTCAACTGCTGCTGCAATAAGACAGCAGTACAAGAGGACCGGCAGTCCATCTTCCAACGACTGCAGCAGCCAGGACCGGTCCTGGAACAAAGCTCGGGAGACGAGGCGCTTCCTTTTGCCTCCTGTAACTCTGCCCGAAAGGTCCCTACCGACAAGGGAGGGAAGAAAATAAATGTGTCTAGCCCGACAATCTCAACCAGCGCAGCCAAGAAACTCACATCTAAGCGGTTGTCCACAACCGTCACAGGAGGAGTTTATCAAGGTACCCGTTCAAAGACAAAATCTTCAACACTTGGAGATTCGTCATCGTCATCTCTGGGGGTAGTTGAAGCTGGGGGTAGCACTCCTCAGAACATCTACGATAATCCGGTGTTCCAAGAAAAAGAACCAGGGGAAACAATCCCTCCAACAGATGTAGCAGATTCTGACGTCCCTGAAGACGTCCACAAGTGCCAAGATGAGGCAACCTCCTATGCAAGGGGTAGCACTTCCTCCGAGTTCGAACCTGAGGAGAACATTCCCACATACCCCGACGACTTCTCTATTCGAGGGTATGATTCGGAGAGCACGTCTTCTACAGTTCCTTCCACTGCTCCTCATGTGAGAACAGTGTTCATGACTGAGAATGCCCAAGACGGTCCTAGTGATCGACAATGCCTCGACACTCTTGAGGCCATACTTAATACCTTGGTTAAGTTAGTGGACGAGATCAAGGCGGCCCTACCGGCCCTCCAACGAAGGACACCAGGCCAAACAAGCTTGGGTCCCGCCGTCAATGCGGACTCAAACACAACCGCATCAATATCGGGCGACAATCCACCAGGAATGTCGGCTTCCACTGCTGCAGAAGAGGCCAGGGAAGCGAGAAGAGAAGTCCAGGAGCTCCGAACAATGTTCCATGCCCGAGAAACCTCTCAGGACCTAAAGATACGACAGCCGTATCCCGCTGCATGGAGAGATGTCCCCTTCCCTCCTTGATACAAACCATTCAACATCAATCCATATGACGGAAAGACATCTGCGAGCCGATACATGACCTACTTCGAGGTCACAATAGACCATCTGCCGTATGACGATGCCATCCTCACGAGGTTGTTCATTGGCGCATTAGAGGGGGTCGCATTCGACTGGTACCGCAACCTGCCGAAGAACTGCATCCATTCCTTTGCCGGCTTCAAACATATATTCTTGGAGAGGTTCTATGAGGTGGGACAAGATGTGACAATGTCAACCCTCATAGACATTGTTCAAGGAGAGAAGGAGCTGACAAGGAATTATATTGAGTGGTTTCGCCAAACCGCGATGAAGTTGTCCTCCGGTAATCTGGACTCTTCTTTGATTGAAATTTGCCAGAAGAGGCTGCTCCCCACAATTAGCCTCTGGATGGACGAAAGTCAATTTAAAGACTGGAAGACCTTCATCATCAGCGCCACTAGCGCAGAAGCAAAGCTGAAGAAGGCTCGCCAATTAGGGCTGCATATGTCGGATGGAGAGGATAAGGGCAAACGCCCTAATACCAACAATAACAACGGCGACAATTCCTCTAACAACCGAGACACCAAGGGCAAGCAGGCTATGGTGGCCGACACAGCCCAGAAACCTGAACCAAAGCAGGCAGAGAAGCAGTGGCCTCAGGTGACTTACTCCTTCGAAGATAGCCATGTCAAGCCCATCTTTGACATGCTCTTACAAGGAGATAGAATTCAGCTCCCTACGTCGAGACGTGAACCTCGACCCGCAGAGATGGAGAGCCCAAAGTACTGTCACTACCACCGCTATGTCTACTACGCTACCCAAGACTGCTTCCAATTGAAGCAGTACATCCAGAACCTTATCGATTCCAAGGCTCTGGCCATTGATTTCGAGGAGGTAACCGTGGCTGCCAAAATGGTGTCGGTCCAATTCGGTAGCTTCCCTCCAACGAGAACTCAGGATGGCATAGTACCAGTCCCCCGGGCAACAATGGAGGTCACTAACCTTCTACCTCCCCGAGACCAGACGACTGGGCTGGTGCCCCTCACCACGTCAAGAGAAGAGGTCATGTGGGTCCACCCGGACTTGGTGCCTGAAGTAACTCAGTCAGCACCATCCCCTACCGGCAAGAAGAAGGGCAGGAAGACTAAGTCTTGCCATATAATTTCAGCCGATATCGAAGAAGCGACAGCTGTCGTTACCCGGTCCGGTGCACAAACTCAACCCATGCCAGGTAGCTCGGTTGAAGAACGTCAACCGGCTACTGCTGATGCCCCAGGACCTTCTCAGCCTCCGTCGGCCGATAAGCCTAAGCCAAAGGAGACCCGCTTTGACAAGCCGCTCTGCAAAGACGCACCACAGGGGCTGAAAAGGCCTTATAATTTTGACATTCTGGCGCAATTGGCCAACACACCAGCCAAATTGTCATTATATGAGCTCCTGAGACTCTCCAAAGATGTTCGCATCGCACTGAGCGAAGCACTCCAGAATGCCGATGCGTATTTGGCTCAGGTCAAGCTTACATGGGAGAGCTCGCCGACGGATCTCCAGGACAACGCTTGTACAGGTGCCATGCCCAATATTGTGTTCACTCCATAGGATATGCTCATTAAGACCAACCTGCACGATCGCCCTCTGTATTACACTGGATACGTTGGCGACATCAAGGTGGATCGGATGCACATTGATCCCGGTTCTTCGATAAGCATCATTCCAAAAAGCTTGCTTCACTTCCTGCGCATCCCTATGCATCGGCTGACACCTACCATCACCGCCATCAGCGGTTTCAATTTCGGGAGAAGCTATCCTATTAGGAAGATTCGCCTGAAATGCCAAATTGGCGACCTGCAGTCGGAAGTGACTTGCTATGTCATAGATGCAGATACGTCCTATAACATCCTTCTGGGGCGTCCATGGATACACGATTATATGATCGTACCCTCCATATTGTACCAGTGCTTCAAATATGTCGACAAGTACGGATTCGTAAAGACAGAGTTCGCCGACATCGATCCCTTCAAAGGGGTTGAATCCTATTATTCTGATTCCTGCTTGTATGAGAAATCCAAAAGGCACCTGATCAAAGAGGATGCTCAAGAGCAGATGGAGGCTACAATGGGACCGAAAGAGCCTCTGAAGATCCATCTCCAACCCCGTAAACCGGAAAAAACTACACCGCTTGTAGCCACTCTGCATAAGGAAGCAACTAGTCTTCCGGTACTCACTACACAAAAGGAGCAGATGGTTATCTGACTACCAAGGTCTGGTCAAGGGCCAAGATCCACTGTGGAGCCACTGACAATCAGACTGCCAAGGGCCGGCCAACAACAAACAGAAGAGATCAATTCTTCTGTTAAGCAGATGGTCATTCGTCTGCCTAAGACAAGCCGACAGCCGAGCGCTAAGCCAGGGACTGCTAGTGAGCCAACTACTCCACGTCCAGCACCAAGCGCTAAGCCAGGGACCGCTAGTGTGCCAACAACCCCACGTCCTGCACCACCAGTGGAACCCCTGATGATCAAGCTGCCCAGGTCATCTTCCCAGTCTTTATTAATTCAGGGTATGGCTGAAGAGGAGCTAGAGCTAGCCAAGTATGTGGCTGCCCACACTGATGTTCCTTCTGCTGATGATGTAATACCATCTGAAAAGATACCTTATTTTATCAATAAAGGGCTATCTTTGAACTACCTCAAGCTTAATAAGCTCCGTATAATGTATGCTATGGAACACGGTATAGGCACCAACTTACACACACAAATGACAAATGTCTATACCGCGAACCAACTTACTCCTGTGGAGGGCGCTTACTTCATAGTACCGGAAGAGGACCATCCAATCATCTTCGGCCAAAAGAATGGTCAATAGTCTTTCAAGGCCAGAAGAAGTCGATCTCGGACCCGATACCGGAAGACTGCCCCTTTATCTGTATAGCTTTCGATCCAAGTATCTCATGCAAAAGCAGGGGTATGATATGGAGACTACACCAGGCTTGAACTACGGCATCGGCCGACGATTACCTTTGTAATTGCCAGTCCCGGCCGAAAAACCACAGGATTATTACAACAAGACCAGACGTGGTCTAGGCTATGTTACACCTGCAACAACTCCTGAAAGCTCGGATAAAGAATACGAATGGCATTCACATTCAACCGGATCGCCCACTTCTGATTCGGATGTTAGCATCGGGGATATACTCAGGCAAACTTGGTCTGCCAATATGGCGTTTGCTGACGCCTATAAAGAAGACGAAGACGTACCCGAACTTCTCGAGTTAGAGCCTTGGATACAACAGCTAGATGCGCAGTGGAAGAAGCGTTTCGAACGAAGAGATCCTCCTACCGAAGATGAGGTCATGCAAGTTGACCTCGGCGATGAGTCCTCTCCAAAGCCATTCTTCGTCAGCAAAAGCCTGACAGACGAAGAGCGGGAGTCGCTTTTGCAACTCGTTAGAGAGTATATTGACGTGTTCGCCTGGAGCTATGAAGACATGCCAGGGCTAAACCCCGAGGTTGCACTCCATAAGCTCAATATTCATCCGGACGCAAAGCCAGTCAAGCAACATCAACGACGGTTCTGCCCAGACATCATGAACTCTATCAAAGCTGAGGTCAACAAACTAATAGCCAGCGGCTTCATCCGTGAGGAACAACATCCAGACTGGGTGGCCAATATAGTACCGATCCTCAAGAAGAATGGAAAGATCTGAATTTGCATCGACTTCCAAAATTTGAATGAAGCATGTCTTAAGGATGAGTTCCCTCTTCCTATTATGGACATAATGATTGACGACACATGCGGATTTGAGCGCATGTCGTTCATGGATAGCTTCTCAGGATACAACCAGATCAAGATGTTTCCTGATGACGAAATGCATACATCATTCCGAATGCCAATAGGTGTGTACTGACTGCTACACAGTCATGCCCTTCGGTTTAAAGAGTGCTGGCGCCACATATCAATGAGCCATGAGTGTCATCTTCAGAGATCACCTGCGTAAGACTGTGGAGTGTTACATCGACGATATCGCCGTTAAAAGCCGCTCTAAGGAAGATCATCTGCACGATTTGAGGATAGTATTCGACCTGATGCGAGCACACAACTTGAAAATAAATCCCACCAAATCCTTCTTGGGCGTATCTAATGGAAAATTCTTGCATTTTATCATTACCGTCCAGGGAATCCATATAGACCCCGAGAAGACGAAAGCAATCATGGAGATGGGTCCTCCGAGAAATCTCCGAGAGCTCAAAGGCCTTCAAGGAAGGTTAGCCTATATCAGGAGGTTTGTCTCTAATCTCTCCGGGCGATGTCAACCGTTCACACACCTTATGAAGAAAGGTGTCTCCTTTGTATGGGATGAAGAGTGCCAACGTGCCTTCGACAATATTAAAGAGTATCTGTCGAACCCTCCGGTCCTGGTGGCTACGGTCGCTGAAAAGCCATTTTTTCTCTATGTGCGAGCGATGGAGCATTCCCTTGGTGCTCTACTAGCACAAAACAATGATGCGGGGCATGAACAAGCTATCTATTATCTCAGCCGAATGATGATAGGACCTGAGCATAGATATACCGCCGTCGAGAAGGAGTGTCTCGCCTTGGTGTTCGCTATTCAGAAAATGCGACACTATGTTACAGGACAAACCATCCATGTTATATCACGAGTCAACCCTCTTAGGGTCCTCATGAGCAAACCTGGTGCACTCAGCTATCGCCTTGCTACCTGGGCGATACTATTGTCCCATACCACATAATCTTCGTCCCGCAGAAGGCTATTAAAGGTCAAGCTCTGGTAGACTTTTTAGCAGCCCATCCAGGTTCGGAGTCAACCAGAATATACGAAAAAATCCCAGACAAGGTCGCCAATTCAAATATGGCTTCCCATGATACTGTCTGGCAAATATTCTTTGACGGTGCTTCAAGAACCGGGCCCAAAGGCAATATCGTCGTTGGGGTCGAAATGGTACTGATTTCTTCCTCTGGATTGGTGATCAATCGGGCATACTCCCTCACGGAACCTTGTTCAAACAATATGGCTGAGTACAATGCCTTGGTTATCGGCCTCCGACTTGCAAAGAAGCTGGAGGTAGAGTACCTAGAAGCATATGGCGATTCACAGTTAATCGTCAATCAGATCCGGGGTTCATATGAAGTTCGCCATGAAGACATGATCCTCTATCATCAGATAGCAATCGCCATCATCACGTCCTTGAAAGGTTTCTTCATAGAACATGTTCCAAGACTCCAGAATATTGAAGCCGATGCCCTAGCAGGACTTGCCGCTTCTCTAGCGGTTCCAAATCGTACTCATCATCTGGTGGACGTAATAGGCCATGAATTGGTTTTTCCTAAGAACAACGTGCAATTTGCTGTGAGTTACTCTGCCCTGGCGGTCGACGAAACACAGGACTGGAGACTCCCATTTATTGACTTCGTAGTCTACGACATCTTGCCAGAGAATTCGAAAGAAGCCACTTCTATCAGAAGACATTCTCTCAGATTCTTCTACGATAAAGAGACAAAAATACTGTATCGACGATCCTTTGATGGGTTGCTACTCCGATGTTTGTCAAATACAGAAGCCAAAGAAGCTGTACGCGAAGCTCACGACGGCGTTTGTGGGGCCCATCAACCTGGCCCAAAATTGTAAGATCGCCTTCGCCGGATGGGCTATTACTGGCCTACGATGGTAGCAGATACGATAGACTATGCAAGAAAATATAAAGCTTGTCAGGTCTACGCAGATTTCATACACCAACCATCTGAATTCCTACATCCGATGGTGGCATCATGGCCATTTGAGGCATGGGAAATGGATATCATCGGTCCAATCACCCCGCCTTCGTCTAGAGGACACCGTTTTATACTGGCAATTACGGACTGCTTGGCATAAACTGTTCCGCTTGCAGAAGTAAAGACATCAAACGTGATCAGCTTCGTCAAGCACTACATCATCTATCACTTTGGACTGCCTCGAAGGATCATCCATGACAATTGTCCGCAGTTCGCAAGCCATGCCTTCTATCGATTTTGCGACAAACATCGAATCCAGAATGTTGCTTCAACACCGTACAACTCGGCGGCTAACAGTCTGGCTGAAGCTTCTCAAGAAGTTCATGTCCTCAAACAAATGCGACTGGAATGAAAAGCTTGGCGAATGCTTATGGGCGTACCGTACTACAGTCCGGACAGCCACTGGGAACACACCATTCTCTCTGGTATACGGAAGTGAAGCAGTTCTACCATTGGAGACTCAAATCCCCTCGCTCCGTGTCGCCCTCACTTACCGATTGACGATGGATGATAATTACCGTCGTCGGCTACAAGAGTTGGAGGCCTTAGATGAAAAGCGCCTGCTAGCTCAACAACGAATCGAGCTTTATCAAGCCCTCATCTCTGGAGACTTCAACAAGAAGGTCAAGCTGAGAACATTCCAAGTAGGCGATCTTATCTTGGCAGTTCGGAGGCCGATGGTTATGACTCACAAAACCGTCGGCAAGTTCCAGCCAAAGTGGGAAGGCCCATTTATCATCGAGGCTGTATTCTCCAATGGTTCATACCGTCTCACGAAGCAAAATGGAGACTTGCTCATGATGCCTATCTACGACAAGTTCCTGAAGAAATATTATGTCTAAACGACATCCGTCGAATCAACTAGATTGTTGAGTATGTACCCTTAAGTACCGCTGAACTTACACTCTGGTCATTCCGAATGAATCCATTTCGCATCTTCTAGGTAGTGAGTCATGTGTAATCATACCTCTGAACTTTCTCCCTAAAAGAGCATCTTTCTCATAATCTATTACCCGCGCTTTCAGCACATAAAAAAAGGGTAACAGGTCCACCAAATTCTAGAAACAACCACGTCGATGTCACCTCTGAGTTATTTCTCTTCCATCACAAACAAATCATCCCTTACATAGAATTTCCACGTCCATATTACCACTGAGTTATTCTATGTACCCTTCGTTGAGTCCACTCCTGCCACGTCCTCATTACCTCTGAGTAGGAAGACTCCGTAGTAAAACCCTCATATTTACTACGTCCTCATTACCTCTGAGTAAGTGTGTTGGTTTTCTCTCGACTTATTATCTGTACCTAAAACCAGGGTACACCAAGGATAATAGGCCCACAAATGTCCACAGTTGACCACAAATGTCCACAGTTGACCATAAATGTTCGCAGCTGACCACAAATGCTGTACTCGGTCCTCTAGTACATGCATCTCTTTTCTCACCATCACAGGAACCCGGCTGTTCCATGGCATTCTTTCGCCCAATACCTAGAACTTCCATGCCCGCCTTACCACGGATTTGTTCTAGGTATCTCTATCAAACTTATTGTCCATACCTAAAACCAAGGTATACCAAGGGTAATGTCTACAGAAAGTCCCCCAGTGGGGCAAATACCATAATACCAAAGAAACGGTACAAGCACAACAGATAAAGGATGATGTAAACATAGTCATTCATTTAAAAAATCAAGAGTACTACATTTTCTGGGACCACATCCCTGTTAAAAATGGAGGAACATAATAATGAAAGAAAGAAAAAAGCCGATTATGGTTCAGATACACACAATTCTCTGAGCCGGTCCTTCAGCTTGGACGTCGATCGCTCAATTCTTAGGGTAGCCCGGCGCTCAGCCTCTTGCGTCAACTTCTCTGCAACCTCCAGATGCGCATGTGCCTGCCAACCGTCTTCAAGTTTCTTCAGTGCACGCTCCAAGGCATCTGAGGTTCGGGTGATCTTGTCGGTCTTCCGAAAAATTACTTCCTTGTCTTTGCGTGAGGCCTGGAGCTCAGATTCCAAAGAAACCAATTTTCTCTGAAGCTGGAGGATCTGCTCCTTGGTATCGGCTATCCCACGAGAGGCGGCCTCTTCTCGAACGATACAGTCCTCTCCGCTGCGGCTTAGTTGATCGTACTTCAGCGACAAATCTCGGAGGTCCTTCATCAGAGCAGGCTTGGACGTCTCCCGTACCATCCTTACCTTTTTCTATGGCAGTTAAAAGGAAGTCACGCTCTTGATCTATTGCTAAAGACCGATCGACTTGCCGCAGTCCTTGAAATTGAGCCACAAGCTGATCAGCTTCTAGTAATTTGGGCTCCAAAAGCTCAACCATCCCTGTCCCACCGGGGAGTGTCTTGAGGAGTTCAATCTGGCTGCGGGCACATTGACGAGCCAATACAAAAGATGTCCCTCTTTCCAGAGCAGCCTCGACCCCTCGTTTCAGGTGGCGGTAGAAACTATCGATCACGTCCTTCGATGACTCATCCAGAACTTTCGAAGAAGACGGTGTCAAAGGAAGAGTAACTGGAAGAGTTGAAAACGGTCGTGAGGAAGATGTACCAGAACTTGATGCCCCTATCACTAGGGAAACAAGTTCCGAACGATAGGACGCCTGAATAGCAGCCATCTCCTTCTCCGTCGCCCGAAGGATCTGGAGACTTGGCAGGGTAGAAAGGTCGACCTCTGGTGATGGAGCCACATGAACCAAAGAGGGTGCAGGGACCATTTCTCCCCACCCCGACCGTTCTACTGCTTGTTCTCCTGAACTCGATCCGGTAGGAGGTCCTTCGGTATGAGTTGAATGAGGAGGAGGCATACTTTCTTCCACCAGATCCCCCTTGACGACTTCTCCTCCGATGATGTCCACCGTCGGAAGCGAAGGAGCAGGACCTGTATGTCCGGAGCAACCATCGATCAGCTTAACCCGAAGGATATGAAGATAGAGCAAATGAACCTCCTCACTAGTCAAGACATGACTTAGCTTACCAGGGGAGGTTGCTGAAGCTGAGGCTCACTCACAGCCACCGTCTCCTCTTCAACGGCGACATTTGAGCCGATTGTAGCCGCTTCCTCTGCCCCAGCCGCCTCGGAGGTGGATCTAATTGGGTCATCATCGACCGACTGAGGTTCAGCAACCTCGGGGATCAGTTCAATAGAGCCCACATCGCCCCGGGTTGAGATGTCGATAGCAGGAGGAACCTCAGCCGTCATCGTGACGACCCTGTTAGAAGTAAGCTCAGCAGTCATATCATTAATCAAGGCGGCTAGAGCAGGGTCAACCTCAGAGGCGGCCGTCGACTCTGAGGAGTTCACTTCTCCCGACGCCTACAAAGAAAAGGAAAATGATCAGATTATTTCAGAAAAGTAGAACAAAAAGAGGATCGTAACTCGATTTACCTCCGAAATGGCGTCAACATCCTCGCTTCTCTCCCTAATGATTGGCCCGCGAGGCTTGACCGCAGCCCATTTGCGGGAGTAAGTCATGCCGCCAGCAGAGGGTGCACGCCTGCTACATTTTCGTGAAGGACTAGGCGCGACAGGCGGCTGATCTGCCACCAAATCATCTGCAGGAGGATGAGGCCAGTTATCAGGGTCTTCCTTTTCGTCCACATTGGTAGACTCCGAGTCAGATACATCAACTGCCCTCCCCTTCTTGGTCCTTGGCTTTTTCTCCAAGACAGTACCAACAATGAAGCTGGTACTTGGGTCAAAGTCTCTCGGGGGCTTATTCACCATAACATGGTACAAGGCCGCCATGTACAAAATATGTCCCGACTTTCCAGCGTCAGGAACAGAGAAGGTGGCACGGGTGTGAACCGCGCTATAGTAGTGCCAAGCCCGGATGCCGTCAAGGACGCTACCCTCAAAACCCAGGCAGGAGCTGGGATTGTCCAAAAACATCTAACTGTACCCAAATTGCCGAGAGACTCGGCTGGATAAGTAAGTCTCCAAAAAGACGCAATTACGGTTACGATAAACCAGATGTGCATGACGAATGTTCTGCAACCTGAGGAGCATCTTTTTGGGTAAGAATTTGGGAGACACAGCGCCGTCAAGATGCACGACGCTTACTTCTTCATTGGTAAAATGAGGAACAAACACGAAAAAGGAGTATCTATCCACTCGCGCCAGTGCCATCCGACATATAGACATGGTGGTGTCTTCCAAGGCATGCGACGGTACTGATAGATGAAGGCATCATCAGCAGTCACGTCATCCTCGGGGCCAGGCCTCATCATAGACTGGTAATACATTAACAGCCACCCCATCATATAATGGTAGGGCAGCTCGATTCATTCAAAGTCTTTCACTGTGTCGCGAGCGATGACTTTGGATGAGAAGGCACGAAGGCTACGATATACGCTACATACCATGGCAGGGAGAAGAGCTAGTATGGCCCCAAAGACTAGCTTCACTGCAGGGAGGATCAGGTTACGGCTGATTCTCTCGATAGCACCAGCCCCTCCCAAAACTACGCAGTTCCGCAGCCACACCATCAAAAATCTCGCCAGGAGAGCCATGTCAGACATCTTCTGGGTATCCTGCTAAAAATAATTAAAGGAGTCGATTTGGCTCCTAAATCTGTCGCCCATGGTTTTTACCCTCTTGGCGGTCGACACCTGGTTCTGCACCTCCTCCCGAGTTCGAGGGTGTCGCGGGAAAACCCGGCCTGAGGCGCTTAGCTCAAAAAGATGGCTGAGCCAGGTCCTGGTATGAGGAAGGTTCCCTTCCGAGATATCGTTCTTCTTCTTTTGATATCTGCTGGCACGTACTATGGTGGCATAGTAGTTCCCGGGACAGCCACAAAGCCCGGGAACCGTTGCTCCAACTCCTCGAATTCTTCATTCGTAGGGGTACACGCCTCAAAGACTTCATCCCTCCAGGGCAGCTTAGATACTTCACGCATCTCGTAGAGAGCAAGCCCCATCTCCCCTCCAGGCGTAAAAAAGGTCCCATTCGGTGGTTGTACATCTCAAGAAGAGCCATGAACAACTTCTTGTTCATGGACAGACCATAACGGGTGCCTCGAATGGCATGATACAGGCCAATCTCGAGCATGAGATCCTTGTATGTCCTCAAGACCCACGAGGTCAAGTTGATCCATGAAGGGGTGGGGTTCATCCAGTTCATCAGTGCCAACCGACCAATGGGATAGGACCCCTTCTGAGCAAGCTGGTTCATGAAGGTGTCAGCTTGGGGAAACCGAAAGTTGGGACCCTGCACATTTATGAAGCTGCCCGGGGCCAACCCCATCAGCGAGCGGCTGATATGTAGCTTGCTAGCAATTACCGACCGCGATATTTTATTATAGTGGATATCACCTACAAACATCCCCTGCTGGCTCAGATTCAGGGAGTCTACCATTTTTCTGTCCATTGGCAGCATATTGAACCAAGACTGCGGGAAGTGACGCTCCATCTGAGGAATGTGGATCGCCATTCCGTTGGAAGAAAACTCTAACTTTTAGAGATATCTAGAACATTGGGGTTCTTTACAGTCAAAGCATCCCCAAAGAGGAACGAGGGTTTCAGATGTGTGCCCCCTAATTTTTTCGAGTTCATCATACTCAAGAGAAAGAAGAAAGATTGATTCCTCATATCCCTCAGCCTCTCCTCAGGTTGATCTTTAGTGATTTGGGCTGTCACATAATCGACCACATGGTCGAACCTCACACCCACAGCAAACTGAGCTTGGCCTACCAAAAGCTTCCCTGAAGGATTGACCGACAACTTCACTGAAAAAGACAAAAGAAAGAAGTCAGAAGATAGCCAGAGAATAACCACTTAATGACTTCTGAGCTTATGCGGATCTGTTAGGTGGGTCCTTATGCGGTTCAGTTCATAAGGAGCTTATGCAGATCCGTTAGGTGGGTCCTTATGCGGTTCAGTTCATAAGGAGCTTATGCGGATCTGTTAGGTGGGTCCTTATGCGGTTCCGTTCATAAGGAGCTTATGCGGATCTGTTAGGTGGGTCCTTATACGGTTCAGTTCATAAGGAGCTTATGCGGATCTGTTAGGTAGGTCCTTATGCGGTCCTGTTCATACGGAGCTTATGCGGTCAGGTGACAACTTTTATGCGGCTCGGTCATGAGACAGTTCTCATACGGCTCGATCATGAAGCAGCTCTCATACGGCTCGGCCATGAAGCAACTCTCATGCGGCTCGGACATGAAGCGTACTCCATGCGGCTCAGTCATAAGGCGATCATGCGGCCCACATGGCACATCTTATGCGGACTCATCACACTGAACTTGAGCAATTCAATGAAGATGAAAAGCGCATTAACTATGGCAAAGCATGATAGGGAAAAGCCCGCGCATAAAACATGCGACATAGCCATGAAAGTTAGGGTTTTAACTCATGCAGTTTTCTTCCCAAATGTTCTTACCATCAATAGAAGGATGAACGTTGGGGTGAACAGAGATCGCCGTATTCGATGAAGAGGCAACTCCTTTGCCCTTCGCTGCAGCACTGGAAGAAGTCTTGGAGGCCATGGATGATCGAGAGTAGAGAGGACGATAGCTAAGGCAAGAAAGATTGAGGAAAGAAGAGAGTAAAGAACCTCATTATTCAAAATTTGCTCGTATTTATAGGCTGGCAAGAGGCGTGTGAACAGATAGACGCTTCGAATTTTGTGCTGCCTAGGAGATAAAGCCGACCCTTGGGATTCTATCCCCTTTTCATGCAAAAGACTGCCCCGAATCATCAAAACAAATCCAAATATTTAATGCCGACTCTTGGGATCCTATCCAAAAGACGGCTTTAAAATCAAAATATATCAGAAACAATTAATGGGACGCCTACGTGGCACAAGACCAGTATGTGGCCAGAGAAGCCTATGCGGCCAGAGAAGCCTATGCGGCATGAAGAGCTTATGCAGAGATACCCATGCTTCTTATTCAAAGTATTTCAATTTTTATAAATTAAAAACTTTGAAGGGGTCTTGTAGAAGCATGGAAAAGAATAGTGATTCTTATGCGGCCCAGAATCAAACATGAAACTCCATGCGGCTCAAAACTTGGGGAGTTTCATGCGGCTCAAAATCCTTGGAAGCTTCATACGGCTCAAAAAGCTTCATGCGGCTCAGAAAGCTCCCTGCGGCCTTATGCGGTTCAAAAATCTGCCTATACAGCTGGTCATAATTGCTCTGACAAAGATGATGGCTCTGACATAAAGACGAGACATGACATGCTCCTAAAAAGACGAAAAAATCTTCATGATATCTGGCACAGTTCACAAATTCCAAAAATAGTTCTTTATGCGGATCGCCTATGCCACTCTCATACGGCTCAGTCGTGAGACCATTCTCATGTGGCTCAGTTATGACACCACTCTCATGCAGCTCAGTTGTGAGACCACTCTCATGCGGCTCGGTCATGAGACCTCCCTCATGCGGCTCGGTCATGAGACCTCCCTCATGCGGCTCAGTCATGAGACAACCATCATGCGGCTCAGTCATGAGACCACTCTCATGCGGCTCAGTCAGGAAGCATACCTCATGCGGCTCTGTCATGAGACGTCTCTCATGCGGCTTGTCACAAAGTAGCAGTTGAGACACGTGGCAGAAGTTGACTAAGTCTTGACAGTTCAGATTTATGCAACAAACAAATCATTATCAATCTTAACCAATCCCTAACTGCCCACTTTTTGAGACACAGTTACAAGGATATGGCCCAAAATTAGCCACGTGGCTGTACACCTCTACTACTCATGAATTTCTATAAATAGCAAGGTGCTATTCCCTTGTAGAGACACAGAGAGACGCAGAGATACACATAGAGCATTTCTTTACCGGAGCCGAGGTTGCGTTCGATCGTCCAAGGAGTAAGGCAGAGTTGATAGCACTTTTCCGAGCCTCTACCCTCACCCCCTAGAATCCAAATTAAACAATTGTACTTAGATTGCTTTTCCTAGGTTTTGTTCCAAGGCTCTCTTTTGTACAAGCAAGTTTGTAATTGTGAGTTAAAGTTCAGTCCTCCTATAAAATTATTCTATTCTCTGACAATCAATGGCAAACAACAGGCTGCTCCTTGTGTCATGACTTGCGCTTGCATGATCAGGTACGAGTGCGTGGATACGTCTAGCCTACACCGTAAAATCTGCGGCAGTTAGCTGTCTGAACCTTGATAGTCATCAATGATCATGATATCGATTCCTAGCTCAATTGTAGAACTAGTAAACGAAAAATAACCCAACACACACTCACACGATCACCATTTCACTTGTATCTTTTGTACATAATACATGTCCATCTCACCTCGGAGTCCGGTAAATCCTCAAAATAATATACAACATAAATAATACATCAATGATCCAAACTAACTCTAAATTCTCCAAAGCAATCCTCCATGCTAGTCTATTATCACCTAGTAGAGAACGATCCAATCATGAAAGGAGCAAAGTTCATTCCCGTATAAATGCACACAATACTAAATAAACCAATGAAAGTATAAACAAAACTGAACCAGACAATACAATAAAATAATATAATGATATGTAACCTACGACACGAGAAACTATGAGAATCATAAAGAAATATGATAAACACAACTAGTCACGAAGTCAGACAATTAATCAAGGATGCACAACTAGCAATCTATGTGATTTAAAATACTGTTTTGATATGTGGCCGGCTAAGGTTTAGATTCAGACTGGTCAGGCTCGGACATACGTGCAGTTTATGTCAAGCTATGCTTTGGAATATACTGGGTTGACCACATATGTACTCGATATTTCCTCTTTCTCCATGATTTAGAGAGTCATATTAATTAGTAAGATTCGGAACTTGATGTCTTATGATTCATGATTCAAAAATCTACAACACGATTCAGAGATGTCTTTGATGCAAAATCATGAGTAGAATCAATAATATAGAATCACATGTCACAAGTCGTGTCATAATATAATTTATGACAATTTAAGGAATAAAACAACGAACTTGCATTTATTAAGTATTGAGTAACGTAAATACGAAGTACTTGCCTCAGGTCCAATGTGCTTGTCGTTGCTCCTAGTCCAAACCTATTCAACAAAGATAAGATTCCAATATCATGTTCCCATATATTCTATTCAGATTTTAACTAAAGGCTTATAAAACCCTTGGTCAAACCTCATGCTAAGATGAAAGAAAATCCAATAGTCTAAAGCCTTTAGAATTACAATCCAATCTTTAAAGGCCAAACTTCTAATAATTTCTATTAAAAGGAACCCAAACCTTATTCCATTCTTCCTTGGCCCACATCCACAATCTAGGCTCTGGCTTAACTGAAAAAAAATCAATAAAAGGATTAAACCTAATAAACAGAACCCAAAACATATTAATCACAGTCCATACTAAGCTGGTAAGCCCAACTCTAGTTCTCATCATTTCCTTTTCTCTTTTTTCCCTTAACTGGGCCCATAGCCTGCTGACCCACAACCTAACCCATCAGCCAAAATCACTTTCTACTTCTTTTCTTTCTTTTCTATTTTCTTCTTTCTCTTTTTTAAAGCCCACTATACTGGCCCAAGCCCACTGAAAACCCTAATTGTTCAACTCGGCCCATAGCCTCCTACCAACCTCTCCATCTCACTCTCCCTCCCTCTCTCACTCTTAATTCAGAATTCCACGAATTGAAGAAGAAGACAGAGGAGGAGGAAGAAGAAGAAGAAGAAGAAGAAGAAGAAATGAGAGAAAGAAGGTGGCTGCTCACCTGGATCCACTGGATCCGGCGCGCCGGCGGAGGCAATTAGAGGAAGTGCGGGTCAGCGGTGGTTCCAGGAAAGTAGAGGCGAGGGAGACACTCGACTGTCAAGATCGACAACGAAGATGGCACCTGGAGGTGATGCTCGGTGCTGGATGTTGGCCCACTGGTCATGATCATACCTGATTTTCATAATCAACGTCAACTTTGGTCGATACGTAAAATATATATACAGCTACAGGTTTCAAGTTAGAATGTCTGCACCTACTGGTACAAACATCTCATCGTTATCAAGAGCCAAAAGTGATGAAATCAAGATCAAGACTTTTTACATATTTCTTCTGTATTTTTATTTTATTTGAGTCTAGAAAAATATATAAGATTGATCGGATCGGTACTGGCTTAGCTATTTTCAGTCCATAAAATACATCCTTCCTACCCACAAAATTTCTATCCAAAGTCCACAAACTAAATAACCCAAAATCCATCAAATGGCCCAAAACAGTTATGTTAGAACTCTTGCAGGACTCGGCCAGAACTCGGCTCGTGTTCGGCCTGAGTTCGGTCAAGGTTGTTTCAACTTGTTTCTAAAATTTCTGAATATCTGTATCCAACATTCGAATGCGAGATTTCTGTATTCGAACTCTGCCCGAATTCGGTTCATAAAAATACTATAAACAGAGAAGAACTTTCACATTTCTATATAATCCAATCTCATTCACTTCTCTTCTCTATTTTCCTTAAGTATTTTCTATATGCTATATACTTTCATATTTAACATATACTACTCTTAGCCAAGCCAGTATCAGTTCAGTTGAATCTAGATTTTGGTTTTGAAGAGTTGTATCAGAGGCTATCTCAGAAAATGTTCCCATTTTCAAACGCCTTCTGGAGTCGGTCGTACACTCATCGCCAAGTACGGTGTTGTTGAAGTTGGTTGTACACTTGTCCCCAAGAACGGAGTTGTAAGAGTTACAAGCACTCAGTTAAAGCTTGTTCCATAGTGGATTAACATCAAACAGGAGTACTCGAGACTGAATTAGTCCTCTACGAAGGAAACCAGTATATATCGATGTGTCACTGAATTTGAATCTTCTTAACTCTTTACTCTTACTGTAATTCATATACTATTATTGATATACTCTTACTAGCCATATTACATATTTTTTTAATTATGATATTTATTCCACAGCACGCACACACTCTATTCATCCCCCTCTAAAGGTGCTCAACAGTCTTACACTGGAAACGTGACTGTTGGCCACCACGGGCGCCGGCTGCTGGTGCTAGAGGGGAGGATTGATCGGAGGGCTCCGGTGAAGGACGAGTCGTCGACAGATCTTGGTCAGGTGGCGACGGAAGTACAATGCCAAGATCTTGGCACCGCAAAGGTGCTCGACTGCGGTGGTCGAAGAGGACTAAAAATGGTTAGCGAGGGTTTGCTGGTGGTGGTGATGGCCGATCTATCGAGCGGCAAGGAGTGAGTGGACACGACGCTGGTCACCCGTAGTTGGTGGCCGAGGATGACGGAGGAGTACCATGACAGTGAGGCAAGGTCTAATCTGGACATGATGGTCCAAACAGCGGCGGAGGCGAGGCTCAGGTGGTAGATCTGGCCAAGGCGGTGGCTGATGATGATGGCACAGCTTCCCAGATCCTGTCAGTACTAGAGGTGGTCAATCACGAGCATGGCGGCAAGACGGCTCCGGCGACATAGCAACGGCCGCGTCAGCCGGACACGACGAAGAATAGAATTATGTTTAGAGTTAGGGCTTGTCTGTGTTAAGGGGACATGGATACGGGAAAAATAGAAATATATGTATTGGAACTGTGGAGTCTGTGTGGAGGTCTCCATGCCAGGGGACATAGCCACGGTTTGGGTTTGGGGGTTCGAAAAATTGTGTTATGTCGGACACATGATTTGTAAATGTAATAGCTATGCCATTAATGGAATGTGGATGGACACCGACACAATTAGTCATTAGGACCACATAGAAATTTTGGAGTGATTAGCACTAATGACAATTAGGGGTATTTATATGAGTCATTAGGAATAATCTATACTCAATTAGCACATGGCTCCAAGGAATATCCCTAGAATATTCTAGGGAATATTCTAAGGAACATTCCTGAGAATACTCTAGATCCTAGAGAATATTTCTAAGAATATTCTTTGGCATTAATTAACACTAATCATAATTAATTAAGAAGGAGATCTAGAAAGTTTCCACTCTAATTTCTATGGCTAATGACTATAGAAAATTACCAAGCCATGCCATCCTTCAATAGTATTTACAAGAACACCACTCCTAATTATTACAACTATGCCACCCACTTCTAATTATTTATAAACTTGCCACTCCTATGTAATTTCTAAATAACCATTCCCCCTCTATGGCAATTACCAAAATGCCATTCCCTTCCCACAATCACCTAAATAATTCCCAAATAATTCTGAAAAATAAAATCAAAAAATAAGGAATTTGGAAGAATGCAAATTCTGAAACCAGGGGGTTACATATCTACCCACATTCAAAAAATTTGTACTCAAAATTTTAAATGGCACGACTAGGCATGACTTAAAGTACATAAATGGTACGATTAAGAAATGAAAAAAATCAGTTAGGCACGATCTTAAATAGAATAGAATGTTAAAGAATGTCACGATTTGTCACGATGGTATAGTAATGATCAAGTCTAAGTATGGTCACGACCAAAATACCTAGACATGATCAATTATAAAAATGATGGGGTCAATGATAACTATGATCATTTAGATAAGATCAAAGGAATCATTAGTCACGGTCAGAATTAATTAGCCGTAATTAGATACGAAAACTAAGTTATCTAGGCATGATCTAGAAATGATTAAATAAACCATTTGTTATGGTCAAATACGAAATCTAAGTCATCTAGGCACGATCATTAGGTTATAGTAGAACAGAAATGTACATCTTATTGAAATTTAATTTAGAAGTACAATATACGGAGAAAAGAAACTACTAGGAATTATCTCACACAACTACAACTAGGTCTAAAGGACCATTATTCTCAAGACATTATCTGTCAAACTTCTATTTACAATCATCAAAGCTAGTATCTCAAATCAATCACTTCCTCTACATTGCTAATTCATTTGCTCTCGGTTCTTCTCATTGGGACAATCTCTGATCATATGTTCAGTCGACCCACAGTTGAAATATTGCTTTATTCTCTTCCTGTATTCTTTTCGTCCATGCCCTGTCCTTTTACAGTAGGCACAAGTAATCTGATTTTGCTGTTGGACTAGGCTGGTGCTTGGGGAATTTCTTGCTGAACTACACCCTGATCCTAAAAAGTCTTCTGCTAACCATGGTGACGCTTGGCTGGTCCCAGGTTGTTGCTTCCTGAAGTATCTAGATCCCTCTTCGGGCGAAGGCCCAGATTGACCTCGACCCTCTGAGCAATCGTGACGGTCTCGGTATAGGTCCTCGCACCATTGGCAATGACATGGATGCGAATCTCCTTAGCTAATCCCTGACAGACTCCTGACTCATTCTTCGGGATCTCTCACCATACTCTCGGAAAATCCGCTCAATCGACTAAACTCAACAACGTACTCATCAGTTATGTGAGTTCCATGCTCGAGAGTCTGAAACTGCCACTCTAGGGTCTCTCTGACTACTGCAGGGAAGAACTTCTCCCTAAAAAGCTCTATGAATCTCTCCCAAGTAAGTCTATGCACTGCGAGCTTAGGTTCATTTTGAAACCAAGTCCTGGCTAAGTCACGCAGCTGTAGTCGTGTGACTTCTATCTTCAAGTCATCTGGAGGCTTAGAAATGCAGAGTAGCCTCTCTATATCCTCAAGCCACTCGTCTGCATAGATGATCCCTTCAGTACTACAAAAATTTCGAGGGCAAGACTTTTGAATTCAAGGATAGTGCCCTCCCGAGGTTAGGTAGGCTATGGCAGAGGCTAGTACGAAGGTAAAAAATGTGGTTGTGGATGGTTGGTCATCCTTTCCATGGTTGTTACAGTAGCTAGACGGACATTCTCTATACCCTCTCTCATGATAGTAGCCTGCTCTTTCTGAGCCTCGATCATGCCTCGGACTAACTAGAAAAGCTGCACCCCATCTAGGGTTAGAGACCCGGAAGTGTGCTTAGTAGATGTAGCTCATTGAGTTGGAGGCGACGAAATTGTCCCGATAACTTCTTGACCTATTGGAGGGAAAGAGGATGCTCCTTTGAAAATGACTACACTAAGGGTGCAGCCACGCGCCGGTCTTTCCTTTGCTATTTTCTAAAATAGAGGAAGCGAAAGATAAGTGTCTAGTAGAAAATAATAATAATAAGGAAAGATTGATATCATGCAATTCCATAATTAATCCTAAGCTCCGATGAGAATTCCTATCTGGCAAACTTTCAATGGTACTCTAATCCAAACCACCATTAGATGGACCTGCATGGACCACCATAAAAATATGTCACAACCTACGCTCGTATAATCGGGTACGAGTGCGTGGATATGTCCAGCCTACGCCGTAGAATCAACGATAGTTAGCTATATAAACCTTGATAGTCATCAATGATCATGATATCAATTCTTAGCTCAATCACAGAACTAATAAATGAAAAACAACCCAGCACACACTCCAACGACCACCCCTCCACTATAATATTTTTTCTACATAATACATGTCCATCTTACCCCATAGACAAATCCGATAAATTCTTAAAATAATATACAACATGAATTACATTAATGATCCAAGCTAACTCTAAATTCTCCAAAGTAATCGTCCATGCTAGTCTGTTATCACCTGGTAGACAATGATCCAATCAAGAAATAAGCAAAGTACATTCCTGTATAAATGTCATCCAAAAAATTAAATAAACCCTAAAATGTATGAAAATAATGGTTAAATACTTCTTTCCTCACAATGAATGCATGGAAATAAATCCTAAAATGCATATTTCACTCTATTATCAAGATTGAAATAAATCCTAACATGTTTTTTTCATTCGGGAATGTCGACTTTAGGACTGCCAGAAATTGTGGCAGTCCTGTTGTAGAGCATGTCCCTTTCAGGACTGCCACAATTCCTGACAGTCCTCATTATCTTTTATACCTACCACTTGGATAGCCCTGAGTAATTTTTTCAGTGGCAAACTTGTAAATAATGGAAAACTATTACTTGGACAGCCCCGATCAAAAAAAGCTGTGCCCTTATAATTAGCCTTTATTATTAGAGTCAGTACATGTAAGAGTATACTATTAGTATTATTATCATTTTTGGTAAATCTATTATTATTTCTAATATTATTTGTTATTAATATTATTTTATTTTTGGGAGAACAACATACATATGTATATATTTATTAATGTTAGTATTTTTAATAAATTTATTATTATTATTATTGTTATTAGTACTAATGGTTTTACTGTATATTATTATTGTTATTTATTAGTAGAAGTATATTATTGTATTTTTATGGTATTCAAATATAATTTTTGACTTAAAAATATTATTATAATATTTTCTATCTAAATTATAGTGTTGACCTAAATATGATTCTTCTATAGTTCCAAAATATTTATTTAAAATATCTTGATTAGTATTTTTTTACTATTATAAATAATATATATATATATATATATATATATATATATATATATATATATATATATATATATTTAAAATATATATATTTGTTAATATATATATATATATATATATATATATATATATATATATATATATATATATATATATATATATATTATTTAAGAGTTTCCTTCTTAGATTAAATCAATCTTGACCATGACCAACCGTGCGTACATATTCTTGCTAATTTGGATTTCTTCATATCGACCATAGGCTAATTGGACTGCCCCAGACCCAATGGCACGATCTGTTCCATCGTTAGAGGTCATCTTGCATACTTATGACATCGACAATTATTTTGTGCCAACGTGATCAAGTCACACAACAACTATAACTTAAATTGAGGCAAGTACACTATTGCTTTATGTGCTTACTATATTATAATGCTATTTTATTGTGTTTCATTTAGTATCATGCTGAGATATGATTGTGACACGATAGGCTTGATTGCGTCATTGCTTGTTTATTGACTGTTTACTCCTCTTGGAGACGAGCAATCTCCGCTCTCAGCTCAGCAATTCTTTTCTCTTTTCTCTCAGCAGTCGAGCTGCCTGAGCCATCTGTTCAAATTCTGCCTGAACTAAGGGTTCTACTTCCCCCTTGTTGAGCTCTTTATAGTTCTTTATGGAAGTTTCCAGCTCATTTAATATATGGTCAAGGAAAGCGGCCTGAGCCTCGTCACCTTGCTCCCGGATGGCCTTCACCAAGAAAGAGGTCGGACCTCTAACCATGTAAAAATCAGCATCTTCTTTGTCCATCATTCTATTGATCAGAGGTCCCAAGGACTCGAAGAAGCATTTGGTGAATGATTGGATGACAAGCTGATTAATCGCCAAAGCACCAGGAGTCGCAGCTACTCCTGTTGATGACGAGGCAGCAGGATGTTCAAATTCTCGTATCTGAATAGCAGGTTCTTTGAATAAGGAATCAAAGTGGAGCTAGTTGCCCCTCATGGTTGTTCCTCTGCAAAAGTAAAGATTGTCATTTTGCCTGTCGTTTGCTATTGTCTAAGAAGATCAAAAATGAAAACAGTCTTACCATGGTTTGATCCAATAGCAAGCCTATTGTTTGTTGGGACAGATTCAAGCTGAGCAGAAGTAGCCTCAAATACTACTGCCTGACTACTTCCTACTTCAGAGCCACAAGATAAATGACGACTGCCACTAGCAATTGTCGGCGCAAGCACTATGTCCGTGCACATTAGAAGTGTCGGAGAAGTTTCGAGATTTGCAGGGAATACAAATAAAGATGTTAGTTATCAATCTATTTAAAAGAAGATTGCTAATTTCATTCTATACTTTGAGAGTCAATGGCGGAAGCTTCCTCCGGGGCCGCTTCTTCATCTGCTGTCTTCTTTGGAGATGCCTGTACCTCCACATCCTCTTCAGGATTCAAGGTGTCGTCAACAGCTACAGGAGACATGTGCTCTTCAGCATCCCCTTCAGGGTCTTGTGTTTCATCAATATCCTCAGATGAAGAGCTCTCCTCATTTGTATTTTTTTTTGGTATATCTCCACTGGCAGTTACAACAGCTTGGTCAACATAACCCTCCAGCGGGCCGTAGTCACAATCTTCTAAAGCTTCAATCATTTATAGATCCTCCGCTTCACAGAGTGTCCTAGGTGTAAGAGGAGGTTGAGTGGTCTCTGCAGCAGGAGAAGGAGATCGCACGACATCATGCTCTTCTTCTACAATCCTGTCTCTGGGCTCTTCGGCCTCATTTCTCTGGTTTAGCCCTTCCCTCTGCTCGATCTCTTCTCTCTGTTCTGGACTAGGAGTTCTATGCCCAGACTCAGAAACGGGAGTGGAAGATGACATGGTGATTCCCGCTGCAGCGTCTGCCACTACCGAAGACAAAACTTGTCTAGGAGAAGAGACTGTTAATTTTCTTCTGCGGACCAACCTTTTCTTTCTATGTAGAGGTCTCCCAGGACTCTCTACATTTTCTATCTCGACTTGTTTTGAACAGAGGTCGGTGTAGCAGCTTCTTCCTGCTGGATTGTCTCGGCCAGCTGCCGAGATTGAGATCTGGTAGTAATCTTTTCTGAAGAATGATCCAAGATCAGTTTCTTCTTCGCAGTTGGGACGACAGGCTCCTCTCTCATTCTCTTCTTGGCCAGAGATTTAGCAACCTTCAAAGAAACACGCAGTGGCGTGTTAATCTCTTCAGGGAACATAACGTCCCTCGAAACTTCTAAGGGTGCATCCACTGGCTCGTGCACCTCATCATTACCTGGAAGTAACATAATGACTCCTCCCTTCTTCAATCTCGTTGCAGACGCAAAACTATCCGCAAGATTGAAGTTCTCGGCAAAAGTGTTCGATGATGTATAAAACACCGAATATGTGAACAGCATATGAGGCTATGATAACTATTCACCGGCATAAAAAATATTGCTTTCGGTTCTCAAGCGTTATAATAAGCCCAAGCTCGGGCTCCATCTATCGAGAAACCTTTTCCTTGTAGGCATGAGATAGCATTACCTACGTAGAATTGGTCATATCCAAACTGCCGAGCAAACCGGCTGGGAAGATATGGCTCTAAGTAGCATTCTTCTTCAAACTGATACACCAAGTGGGATGGACGAATTGTCTTCAACCAATCAAAAGCTGTACGGCTCAAAGGTTGCATCTTTGAGTCAATCATGTTGGTCGGCATCTGTTCATATCCGACGGGAGGACGAGTGCAATAGAAGTTCCATCCTTTGCCAAGGTCCAAAGTATATCTGCAATCTCTCAAGGAAGTGTATTTCTACTTACCTTGGGAGAATCTCCGCAAAAAGCTGCCACTGACTGGTCCCATGTCGGGGTCCATCAAAGTAGGATGGTGTAGAAGCAACCACCCGAACAGATAAGTATACGGCAATTCTTGCCGAGGAAACTCTTTCTCGCCCTTAGCTTTCAGCATCAATTCGACGTACAGGCGGAGACTGGCGTTCACTCTACAAGTCATCGCCGATAAGAGATCAATCTTGTAGCCGAAGACTAATCGAACGGCAGCAAAAAGAACACCGCGATGGAAGCGGTCTACGGCACTTGCTCCAGGGACGACGAATCGACGGAGCCAGTACGTCAGAAATCCTGCTAATTGGGCTTCTTTTGACATAAGTCGATATCCCACTCTCATATAACTCTCGAGAATGTCTCCTTTCTTTAGAGGAGGACATTAATGATCGTCTTTGATCTTGATATCCAAGTCCCCACTTTCCTCCATCAACTTCACCACTTCAGTTCTGTTCAGTGGTTTAAAGAAGTCGGGATAGCAGTTATCATGTTCCTTGGTCTTCTTTTCTCTAATATGGTTGAGGAACAGATAAGGCAACCATTTGGATGAATAGCAGGTACCAAATGTACCACTTTGGTAAAACAGAGAGCAGATTTTATAATAACACAGCAGTTCTTCGAAGACTTCTACCATGGCTGCGTTCTCTTTTCTAAGTTTGTCCAACTCATCATTAGTTGGGACAAATTCCTCATACGGGACATCCCCCATCGGCAGGTAAGAGATGTACTGCATCTCGTGAAGGGCAAACCCGATCTCTCCGTAGGTAGTCATAAAAGTCCCTGTCCTGTAGTTGTATCTCTCTGCTAGAGCCAGAAATAGATACGAATTGGGGACGAAACCGTAAACAGTGGCATGCACTGCTTGATACAAGTTAATCTGCTGAAGTTTGTCTTCAAACTTAGTCAAAATCCAGTTTGCTATACAATTCCATCTCTTATAGTCTGGGTTCACCAGTCCAGTTAATCTGAGGTCTTGATCTGGATACCTCCCTTTGACCTTCGCGAACTCATTCGCGAATATTGGAGTTCTCACGGGCCATAACAAAGAAGAATTCTCCGACGGAATACAACCGGGCTTTAAACCTCTGAGCAAGACACTATATCGTTCCGAAGAACTGTAGAACATGTCTTTCTTGTTAGGCCCCTTCTTCACATAAATCTTTCCTGGATGGGCATCCTGAAAAGGTGTGAGATTCCATTCCATTTTCCTCGGATAGCTTGCATGAGCATATCGAGATAAGGGGAGGCAGCGGGAGACGTCTGGTATCGAGATTGTCTTGTCTTTCTGTTGGAAAATCCGTTCTTCCATCCGTGGCCTCAGCTGAGAGCTCTTCTCAAAAGCCTCGCCAAACAGAAATAGGGGCTTCTTGTGAATCATGGCATCTGCCGACTGCAAAGGTTGCCCATTCATCAGACATAACAGGGTTTTATTATCTTGGTTTACCAAGATAGCTTGGCGGGAAGCTGGCAGATCATACTGTAGAAAGTGCACATAGGACAGATCCTCTTGTATTCCGATTCTGAAAGAGTCCCTACAAAGTTCTCATACCCCGGATCTTTCTGGTATCAACTGCATCAAACAGAGAAAACAAAAATTCAGCACAAGGAAAAATCAAAGATGCTACCATCAGATTGTGCAACCATCAGATTGCACAACAATCAGATTGCGCAACAAACAGATTGCGCAACATCAGATTGCGCTGGCAGTCGCGCAAATCAGCAAATTGTGCTGACTTTGCCAGCGCAGTTCAACCGATTGCGCAAGAAGTTATTCTTCATAAAAATGAAGAATAAACTATTTTGTGCAACCAAAACCCTAAAAAGGGTGGCGCAGTATGATCACATCTCTAAAAAGAGATGGATTCTGAAGAACAGTGAAATCAAAAAACCCTAAAGAGAGTTTTTCATTGGGTCATTTACCTTGCAAAGCGGGATGCGCAGTCTCGTGGCGAGAAGGATGTCGCGCAACCCTAGCCGAAGACTCGGCGGGGGCCTTGCCCTTGGCAGCGGCGGAGGATCGCTTGGAGGCCATGGAGATTCGATAGAAAAGAAAGGAGGAATAGGCTCGAGACTTCTCTCTTAAATCACAAAAGCAAAGTAAAGAATGATAGTGAGAGAATAAGGAACTATTTATAGTTTTTTCAAAAGGGTAACGGCTGCCTCAGATTGTGCCAAAAAGTTGGACTGATCCATCCGATTGCGCAGACAGCTCAGTACATGCGCAACTTGATTTGAAATTCAAAATTCAAAGTATTTTGAAATTTTGAATAAGTTCAACTTTCGAAAACTTTGAAGGGGGTCTTGTAGGTCCTAAAAAATCAAGTTGCACACATCAACAAAGTCATAAAGATTGAAAAATATATCTTTCAAATGAACTGCGCAGACATCAGATTGTGCATTACACAGATTGCGCATACTAGACTGCGCACACTCTCAAGCGCGCAGGCTGACGTGGCAATAATCCATTACCTGACACAATCAAATCTTCTGACAGTTGACAGCACGGAGAACGAGGCGACTATTTGTTTAATCGTGCAGTACGGCGCTCGAGGACAGCTGGCAGCGCAATCGGCCAACCACTCTGTACGTAGTCCATGCCTGCGTAATTCGAAGCCGCGTAATTTAGGTTGCGCATTCCATCAATACAACTGACAAAATACATGTGGCATTCATGCCATCAATTGCTCATTACGTGGCAACTGTCTATGCACGATCATGTCAATTCAATTAAAAGATACCATGTGTCCAAGACAGTTGACCCACGATCCAACAACTGCCTGCGCAGTCCACAGTTGCGCAATCCAATCCATGCGCAATCCAGCATGCGCAGTCCAGAATAACTAAAAGTTAGTTATTTCCAGAACTCTATAAATAGAGTTTCAAGTCTTCATTCAAGGGGATCAGACGTTAAAAGTTCAGAATTATCAGAGAGTTCAGGAGTTCTTGCCCAAGTGCTGCTGTATTCTTCCGAGGCTTTTGCCTTCAGTTCTCCGAGACTTTTGCCTTCAAGTCAACTTCCGAAGCTATCGTCTTCAAAGTTCACATCGTCCAAGGAATAAAGCAATCGTCTTCTAGATTGGATTCCTACAGTTGTACTTTCCTAGAATTCTTGTAATCTTTATAAAGTTTGTATCAATAAAGTTTCATACTTTTGTTTTTGCAAACAAAATCGATCAAAGAAGGAGTATACCTCGCGGTGAATCGAAACAGAGTACTCCTCTATTTTGGTCGGGTCCTACGCTGCAAAAACGTATGGCTGATGCATGTGGATGAGGACATGAGCAGGGACAATGGGAAGGTCGGGGACGCGTTAGGTTTGGTCGCGAGGAGGTTTATTCTGGGGGTTTAAGAGAAGAACCTAAAAGTTTTGTTCCTGTATGTATAGATTTGATTTGATTTAAAAAATTAAATTTTGGGTTCAGATCTAACCTAGGATTTAGATTAGATTGAAGAGAATCTATAGGGGATTGCATTGAAAGAGATTTGGAAGAAATTGTCAAAGATTTGAAATGATTCGGATGGAAAGAAATCCCCAAAAACCATACACAGTCGTGTTTTTTTTCCTTTCACACCCCCTCTATACTCGGGTTTGAGCAACTTAGGTAGATGAACATGTTTGCCATAAAAATCAATAACAGGTATTACAGAACAGTGAAATTGATTGCAAACTCGCTTGTACAAAGAAAGGGACTAGAAAGAAAGCCTAGGAAACAATCTAAGTACAATTGTTTAGTTTTGATTCTGGGGGTGACGGTGGAGGCTCGGGAAAGTGCTATCAACTCTGCCTTACTCCGTGGACTATCTGATGCAGTCTCTAGCTCGTGAAGATATTGTTTTTTGATGGTTGCCAGCCTTGGATTGCCAACCATCTTGTAGGGGTGTGACACCCTACTATTTATAGTAATTTCAGGATAAAAGATATTTTGAGCCGCATAGATGACAATGTGGCAAATTCTTACGCCACATGGCCGTAATCATGCCTCGAGACTCGGTCTGTGACTGATAGCTGGGGATTTGTTAGGATTTGTTGTGATTTATCGTTGAGCAGTTGAGACCTGGTTAATTTGTCACATGCATCAACTAATCTTCTGTGGCGAGCCGCATGAAGGATGTCTCCTGGCCGAGCCGCATGAGGAATGTTATGGCTGAGCTGCATGAAAGAATGTCTCATGATCGAGCCGCATGAAAGAATGTCTCATGACCGAGCCGTATAAAGGACGTCTCCTGACTGAGCCGCATGAGGGAATATCTCATGACCGAGCCGCATGAAGGACGTCTCATGACCGAGAGCATGACCAAGCCGCATGAAGGACGTCTAATGACCGAGCCGCATGAGGAATGTCTCATGACCGAGCTGTATGAGGAATGCCTTCTAACCGAGCCGCATGAGGCCATCTCATGACTGAGCCGCATGAGGAATGTTTTATGTCTAAGCCGTATGAAGGATATCTTCTGGCTGGATAGGAATGGGCGCCCTAGGAGAAGGTGCTGTGTCGAATGTCACGATTTGAGAGAGTTTCGTTTGTCTCCCTATTGACTTATCGCCTTGTTCGAAGAAGATTTGACGGTGGACTCCTTCAGAAGATTGTGATGCGCTTGACAGGGACGATACGCCTGACTGAGACATCTGAGTAATGCATCTCGTTGAGAGCAGGCCGTTACAACGTCTTCAATTGGCATCATGTTTTGAGATGATGTTGGAAAGGCGCAGTAGGTCGCAGTCGCTAGAACACAGACTGCCTTGATAGTGGAGCCACTGTCTTGTGGCAGCAGCAGTTGATGATGACTCGGGTGCAACGACGTCCCGGGAGGGACTCATTGCCTGCCAATGTTGCCACCTTGCGTTTGTGAGTAATCACCTCATGCAGGTTGGTAGCAAGCTGATCTACCTTTGTACCGAACTTGTGGACTCGGGTATCCCAAGCGCACGGGTGCTTAGGTATCATGTTTGCTCCCTGATCCGTGGCTAGTAAAAGCATTTGCTCTGGATCTTTAGAGGGAGACTTTGAAGACCCACCCTGTCCGTTAGCCCTGGGGGACTGGACGCGGGTGGTTCTGTACAACTTTCGGTCAGGAGCCCGTGTAACAGTCAACGGGGCCCGCTGACAATCAGCAACTTGGACAGTTGACTGGGCTTATTGAGCCCGCACTGCCCTAGACTTCTTCGACTTAGCCCGAAGGTGCGTAGTAGGAAGAGTCCAAATTGGAAGGAGGGAAGGGAAGTTGGTGCACTTTTCAAAGGAGGGAAGGGGACTCTATATATAGAATAGAGTGAGCCCTTTCTTCTTCTCCTTTCCGATGTGGGACTAAAAGCAATATTTTCCATGCTTCTATAGAATAGTGCGGAGCACTGTTCATCAGTCAGTTTAATTTTTTTCTTTTATTTCTATTTCATAATAAATATATGAAGCCCTCTAAATAATTCCTAAAAAATCTATAAATTCCCAAAAATACCAAAATAATTCTCTAAAATATTTTAGTAAACTCTAGTACAACTTTTCTTATAATGTAGCAGTTACTTGCTACCTTTCAAAAAAAAATATTAATAAAATCCAAAGCTAATCAAAATTAAGAGATTATTGTAAATAAGATAATAAAAATTCCAAAAAATTTAAAACTCGACAAACACCTTATAATGTGTTTTAGGGAAGTAATTTGCATGCAGAATGCCTAGAAGTAATATTTATTAGTATTTAAATTATAAGAAATTCATATGATTATTAACTATCTATTTAATAAAAATACCACCAAATATTAATTAAAAGTTTAATAACAATTTATATAAATGTAGAAGCATAAATAATTTCATAGACCAAGTCAAAGAAGTTGAGAGCTTTACGCAAGACAAACCGAGTCAGATTTAAACTTTACGCAAGTTAAACCGAGTCAGATTCAAATTTTACGCAGAGAGCAAACAGAGTAAACTCGACGCGAAATACTTTACGCGAGAGCCATCCTTAGCCTTTACGCGGGAGACAGGCTGTCCACATCGCATTTAATGCATGTGATACTGTTCTGACATAATGATTCTCTGACAGCAAATTACACAGAAGCCGAAAAGATTTTTTTTACACCAAACCCAACACTTGTCGTTTAGTGTGCAGATGGGATACTTTACGCTCAAGAGACTGCTTCTTTTACGCATGAAAGCTATTCGAGCTTTTACGCTCAAGGCTTTTGTGTGCGTAGAGTTTATTTGAGCTAATTATACGCTCAAGGCTACTTTTCAGCCACTTTACATCGGAAGTTTATTTTGGGTTATTTTATGCCCATTCTGCTACTTTATGCAGGAAGTCTATTTTGGATAATTTTATGCCCAGTCTTTTCTGGCTATATGAGAACGTGGTCTGCATATGTGGCTTTCATGCCACACTTATCGAGGAACGTGTGTATGTGCTCTCCCTATATTGCTGAAGTTGTGGGACACGTGTCACCATGCGTAGAGACGAAAACTCTACATGGGACACGTGTCATCACATGTAGAGGTTGATTTTCAATCGTAGGTGACAGTTTCTTGCGTAGAGACCCGATTATGTTGCTTTTTACGTACAGAGGGTCTAGTCTATAAATAGACTTATTTTTAATACAAGGCATCATCAAGGGAGAGATACAGAGAAGGAGATTCTGAGAAAACTCATACTTTCAGAGTAATATTTTCAGCAGCATTTCTTCAAATTTTTCTCAAGAACAGGGTGAAGCAAAGCAGGAAAGCATTCGACTGTGCCATCAGTGCCGTTGTGTCGATACCTTTCTGGTGACTTAGTTCTTTCCGATCGTTCATCTTCCTCAAGCAGTTTTCTTCATCATCATCGTGTGGTCCAAGGAACAAAGTGATCGCTCTCAGATCAGACTTTCATAGCAATACTTCCCAAAATAATTTGTACTTTTTTTCGTTTTCTTTCAAAAGCCAATTTTAGGCATTTGTTAAGTGAAACAAAATGACGACTCTGCTGGGGACGACTTTCTCCTCTGACGAGAAAGCAATTGATCAATATGATGATGTGTCGGTCGGATCGACAAAGAATACTCTGGTTGTTCAATTCGACCAGACTGCTTACGAAGAAATGCTCCGAACTGGAGGTAGTACTCGCTGCTTCCAATGTTCAAAAATCACGGAAGGCACAAAAGTTTGGATTCCTAAGTCCAAAGCATCCTCTGATCCCCCTGCTATCTCTGATCCCCCTGCTATCTCTGAAGGCAAGGGAATCCTTCCCACTCCTGTTGTGGAGCTCCCGTCTGTGACGAGACAGTCTCTACTTCAGTGATGCACCCCGGGCGTAAAAATCAGCCTCCTGTCTGTGACGTGGTAGACTCCAAAGCTTTACGCTCTGCGCGTAAAAATCAGTCTCTCGTCTGTGACCAAGGTTTACGCTCTGTGCGTAAAATCAGTCTGGAGGCTCCCGTCTGTGACGAGACAGTCTCTACTTCAGTGATGCGCCCCGGGCGTAAAAATCAGTCTCCTGTCTGTGACGTGGTAGACTCCAAAGCTTTACGCTCTGCGCGTAAAAATCAGTCTCTCGTCTGTGACGTGGTTGACACCCAAGGTTTACGCTCTGTGCGTAAAAATCAGTCTCTCGTCTGTGACGTAGTAGACACTCAAGCCTTGCGCTCTACGCGTAAAGGTAAATCTATCGTCTGTGACGTAGCAGATGTTCATGTTTTGTGCTCTACGCGTAAGGGTAAATCTCCTATCGGTAACATGGTAGATAAAGTTCACAATGATGCCTTTGCATCTAAAGTGAATTTGCCTGCACGCATGCAGCGTAAAAACAAGAATTCTATTGTTGGTAAAACTTCAGTTTTCTACCAACAACCTTCTTACACTGCTTTACACAAAGTACCAAACCTTCAGATTACGCATAATGCTGATGGAGTTCTTTGTGCACAAAAATCTCAGGATTTACGCACGCAACTCCAGGCGTGTAAAAATTACAGTTTGGTTATGCTAATGCAGCCAATAATCTTCTTTATACGCAAAGGACTAAACGTTTCTCTGTCCCAAATATAATAAAGAAGATGATTCCTTCCACTCATTTGATTTATGCGAGTTGCTTGTACAAAAGCGTAAAAACAGAAAATCTCATGTGACACTTCCCCAAGAAGATCATCATTGTGAGTGTCACCAGATTGTAATCAAATGTAGCAGTTCGGCTTCTAAACAGTCAGTTTTTGACCGGTTAAGCTACAATGTGCCTCAGCAACCAATTGATAACCAAGAACATGAGTTGTCCTATGCTTCAGTCAATATGGTATCTCATATCAATAGAGGACGACGTCCAAGACGCAACTCATCTCGGACTCCAAGCCAACAACAGTTCAACCGACTGCTTGACCCCTTTGAAGGGGTATATCAGCATACCCGGTCAAGAAGTCAAAGACCGCTGCAATCTTCAGATTCAAAAGCTGGGGGTACCCAGTCTTTGGAGTCAGAAAACGGATAGCGTTGATTCATACCTCTACACTAATCCCTCTATATGTTCAAGGGAGGTTGAATCCTATGCTGTCGGAGATGAACCGGAGACGTCAACTTCTAATACAGAACAACGTCTCTCTGCAGTGGAACAATCACTGAAGGACATGCTTGCTATGATGCAAAATATGCATCAAATAATAATGACTCAGCAAACTGTTCAGCCGGCAGTGGTAACTCTGGTGCAAGTGGCAGCACAAACTCAAGATAGTCAAGGGGTTGATACACCTTCGAATAATCTTAGTCAAGAGCCTGCTATCAATCAAAACTCTGCAGTTCCAAATCCTCTCATTCCAGAAGATATACCACCTCCGGTGGGGGTTACGGTACATCAAGCCACTATCCAATCAAATGTTCTTCCCCAAACTAGTGAAGCTATTCAAGCAGT